>APFE030804160.1:0-16213 GCA_000404065.3 Pinus taeda
CCATTGATCCTCATTTGCACATACGCACAGTGATATTGATATCGCTTGTTAGGGGGACCATCCCCATACTTCATGGATCGAGTAGATCCCCTTGATTCTCTAAAGCTATATAGTAGATATAAGTCTTAATTCATCCCCTTGATTCTCTCAAGCTATATAGTAGATATAAGTCCTAATTCATCCCCTTGAACCTCTCCAAATTTGTCTCAAGTAATACTTGCACTACATCACCTTAAGGTTAAACATATTATATAAATTTAAAGCCCAAGTATTCTAGAGACAATTTAACTAAAGTCTTTATGTTAATTCATTACCATTAGGTTTCTTCCTCTTTTGGGGGTTTCTTTTCATCTTCTCTAGGGCTTTTCTCTTCTTCAAAAGCAGCTAGTTATATTCTCTTTAATTTAACTTTTACCAAACCTTTTATTGAATGATGTTAACTAAATAGATAAACTATTCGTCAACAAACTATTTCACTTCACACCCAACATGTCCCAACGTCTTTTTAATGTGCATATTACACATAGAAAAGATTCACCTTTATATTTTAGGGCTTCAAGGCTTGTCGAATCAGCTAAGCATACTCAATCTTCCAAATCATGCTTCAAATTTTCCTCCTGCATCTTTACAGTTTGCCATCTTCTAAGGCATTCATTATAAAATTCGAAGCACACACCCCCTTTTGAGACTCCACGATTCATCATATAACCCCTTTATTCTATGTGACCCTTTATCCCCCTCCCCTTTATCCCTCCCCTCCACCCAATAAGTCTCTTTCAGTCTTTTTGTCAACAACAATTGGTTGTAAGCCAGAGTCACTGGGTTCGGACAAATCTCCGGTTTGAATCGCCAATTTAACATTTATCAATTAATACTTATTTTGAGAACAGATATTATTCATTTTCCATTTTTATAAAAATTACGTTTACTTATTTTTAATACATATATATTATTCAAAACAAGAATTATACATCAAAATACACAATGTCATATTAAACACTTAACAGTCAATAAACTTAATTTGACAAATAAACAATTCAAAATAATAAATAATTAGTATTATTGACTTTTTACTTTGAAATTGACTATGATTAAATTATGATCGTGAGTATATTGAGTTTCATTGTAAGTATTTTTTAATTTTTAGTTTTTATGGTTTCTCAAACTTAATGTTGAATTTATTCTCAAATTTTTCATTATCATTTTTTTATCAAACTTCAAGGTCGTCGAACTCAAACATGAACTCGAACCAATTAAATTAGGTTGTACACATTACCCCACCAACCGTTCTGACCATTTCCATACTAAACTAACCAATTCAGTACATAACTACTCACCAAACAAGTTTACCAGCCTATCCATCACAAATTAAGGTCAAACCAACCAATGCCAGTTAGGCCTGTTTTTAAAATGCTTCCTAAAAGTTAAGATTGTTGATGATTTCATATTGATTTAATGGATATTATAATTACGTTGCAACTTTTTCACTCTCTAAAAGAAAAACTTGAAGACAACACCTGTTGATGCAATAGTAAATGCTTCTTGACAAAGTAGTCAAAGCAACACTTTGAATATTTGATCAACCACCTGTGAATACACTCACCTGATTAATGGCAATTTGATTTTTGTTGCTTATATTAGTTTTGTTTTTGTTATTTTCATGCAAAAAGCAATTCATTGAGGATCTCAGTGTTCTTTAGAAAGCAGTGCAAAGAAAACCCGCAATCTTAATCATGAATCTGAATAACAATGCAAGGAACAAGCGTTCAATACCTATTTCCTTGGTTTAGTCTTGTCTAACTTGTTTGCAACGCTGTTTATTACAGTCGCAAATTGTCAGTATCAATGTTAATAAAATCACTGATCTTTTGGCAATGTGCCAAAAAATACCAAATTTTTTGGCCAATACCGATTTTTCCAACACTGGTCAGTGAATAATAAGCAAGCATGTTATATTTATCTATTAAAGGTTTTATGATTCAAAAATGAAATGTGTGGTAGGGGTGATCATCAAGGTCCTTAACTATGCCGGTAGAATTGTCAAGTCCAATACACTATTTTTCTAAAGGCTGATCAATACTAAGTCACATAATTGAGGTTCAAGTTCGTCGACTTCAGCAATGATTAGGTTCGGTTCAAGTTCAAATTTTTTGATGAGGTTCAGATGAGGCTCACCATTAGATTCGTCTATATATATTTTCTATGAAATATACCGTAAAATGATATCAACATCAATAAACGTAAAAAAATGTTATCATGGACTAGATTACAAGCTTGGGTTGTCACCAGTGTTGCACTTATCACGATAATATTGCCAAAACCAACCTCGACGATACTATTGGCAGTAATTATCAGAAGAATTTACCCTTTTGAAATGATCGCAATAATTTGGGTAATTATCATGATAATTTTAAAATTATCACCCTGTCTCTGTCAATTCCAACTTATTACCAATTTTTTTTCTTTTAACTCTAATTTTTTAAAAGTGACTTAGGGGATTGAGTTGTAAGGATATTCTGACTATTTCCATCAAGCAAACAATGGGAAATCTATTGTTTTATTTCCCATGATTCATCCCATGAGATACATATCGTAGTAGTTAATGGTAATATTAAATCCTTAAAGTAAAAGTGACTTTTACTTAAATTTGTAACATTACCATTAATCGACTCGAGATGTTTGAGAGTGGTTCCAACCTCTTTCGATTTCATTTGAAGAAAGTAGAATTTTATATCCCACTCAAAACCCAAACTTAATTGCAACATTTCTACTAGATTTTGTTATGTATGAGAATATGGAACTAACATTTAATCAAGATCACCAAGCCCTCTATGTACCTTGATGTTGGTGGCATTGAGGGTTGATTGTTGAGCTCTTCTGTTAAATTGGCAACTAGGGCCAAACTCCATGTGGATCAGCTTATTTATGGCAGCTGATATTTTTATTGGATCCCTCTCATTGAGAGGTGTAGGATTGATCTAAAGATCATCCATTTCCGATAAGTATTTATGAAGTTATGAATTTATTTATGTTATGAAATTATTATCAAGCCGACCAGCAACTTGAGTAGGCTAAGAAGCCCAATAGACGTGTCTATTCATCATCTACGTTTTAGTATAAATTGGTGAAGATTTGAAGTCATTTGAACACACATCTTTATGAGTGATCTCCTCCTCTCCACGTCTTGGGTTATTGGTGAAGGAGAGACACTTAGAAGAATTCGTTTATACACAAATGATGCCCTAGCCTGCACGTTGTTCAAGAAGCCCTAACGCAGTCCTGTAATGGAGTCTCCTAGCCACAGTAAGAGAAGACATTCTTACGCTGTTCATGAAAACGTATACACAGTTCATGATGAGGATTCTATGCAGATATGGAGGCCCTAATTTGCTGTCTAAAGAAGCCCTAATCCACTGTCAAGAGGAGGCCCTAATCCGTTGTAAAAAGGATGCCCTAATCCACTGTAAAAAGGCTGCCCTAATCTGCAATCAAGAGGCCCTAGCTGCAGTCAAAAGGAAGGCTCTAAACTACAGTCAAGAAGAGCCCTAAGATGCAGCAAGGAGAGGCCTTTAACTGGAGCAAGGAGTCTTAACATAACGAGAATAAGCCTGGAAGGACAGCGTGTTTGCTGTAGGTGACAGCGTGACAAAAGAGGCTGTTCAAGGCATGTTGTAAGGACTGTTTGCAAGATAATGAAACACGCAGTCAATGGTACAGCCTTGAACGCAGTCAAGGGAGGCACTCATACGCTGTTTCAAACAGCCCTAAAACAGTCATTAATGGAGGCTATTATACAAAGTCCAAGCAGCCCTAAATGCAGGCAATGGAGACACCTATATGCAGTCAATGAAGACATCTAAGAGCAGCAAGGAGAACTATTTTGTTGTAGGTGACAGCATGAGGATAAACGTTGTTACATATCTCAGATTTGAGTATAGTTTCATGGTGAGTAAGTGCTGTCATAGAAGAACCTTAGACAGCATGGATTTGATAAGTGGGGCAGCGTCTAGGATAAGTTGTTCAAGGGTAAAGAGGGTTGCACTAACAGTGTTGGAACCTCACTGTGATCAATGAGAACAGCTCAGTGATATTTTGGTATAGCACCAAGATGATGGGCATGGTGATGGAAGATGCAGCATGATTAATGAAACTACATAATAATGTAAAGGGCAGCATCATCAGTGAGACTGCATAGTGATGTATGGACAGCATGATGTAGATCATGGGCAGCGTGATGTATGGACATCATGAAGTAGATCAGGGGCAGCAAATGGCCGAGATGCAGAACGATGATAGGTGAAGGAGTCACCTTGAGAATCAGTTGAAGCAGAATGTCTTCAACTGATCTCATCATGATACGAAATGATCTATGCTAGATTCTAGATAAGTCAAAGTGTTGACTTCTGTTGTAAATGTACCTCTCTCTCTCTCTCTGCTGAACTTTGAAGATAAAAGAAAATTTGATCAAAGGGTTCCCCCACACATTGTGGGGTTTGTCCCTGGCTCGCGCCATATCTTGTGTCCTCTTGTCTTGGCTTGTCTTCTGCGTTTTGTATTTATGTTCTATCTGCAGTTTATCGTAATGCTGATGTGATTGCTAACTGTGAAAAAATAAATAAATTGCTCTAGCAACATACCTAAATTTAACAAGATTTCTACAAATCTAGCTTTTATACCATGTAGAAATTTATACAAAGCTAGCTCTGATACCATGTAGAAATTTCTACAAATCTAGTTCTGATACCATGTAGAAATTCGTTGTAAATTCAAACTGCAAATTGTAATATGCTAAAACAATTGACTTGAATGTACTCTACTCATCATCAGCGGAAACAATAATTGACTGATGAAATCATGAAGCATAGAAGAGCAAGAATTCAATCACACATAACACAATGATTTTCTGGGTAAAGCCACAACTAAAAACCCGTGCTATCTGTATATTTCATTAATCAGAAAATATGAGAAGATTACAATGCTTTGCACAAGCCTGACCAACCTCTGCACTATCTCTATTTGTCTCACTGCTTCCTAGGCAGGCCTTGGATGAATACAATATGCTCAAAGATTTATCTAAGGAGAAAGATTGCTGCTCAAAACCCTTTCCTATCTATATATTGCATTAGTCAAAGAAACTGGATGAATACAATATGCTCTGCTCAACCTTGAGGTCAACCTACACAAGTATTTTCTATCCTTTGCCTCACTCACTGCCTTTGGCCATTACTTAGCCAAATTTCCAAGCCTCCAAGCTCCTAATTCCTTGCCCTCACAAGCTCCACGCACAAACTTGTGCTTCCTATTGCTTGGTCTCACCAACTCGTGCTCACCAAAACAACGAATAAACTTATGCCTTCATTCCTCCTTTTAAAGGAAATTCGAATGGTTAAAACTAGTGAGTTTTCTATAATTAATGAATGATTTATTTAAATTTTAGGCCTTCTTCTGACTGCATGCACCATCTGTTTACTTTAGATGATTTTCAACTGATAGTACACTGTCCCTTAACTCCAAACTCAACTAGGTCTTTCTCTAATCTGACATGCATGAGTTAATTATGAATGAATTTTCAGTTTACTGGTTGATCACTGCAGGCAGCACCCAACTGTTCAACAGCTTACACCCCACTAATTCCTCCATCAATTGGAACTACTTTAACTGACTACTTAGTTAGACTGAATTAAATAATTACAACTCAAAATAAACTCAACTAGTGCTCCTAATTCTAAGAGACACTCTACATGACTCTAGTTAGACCGTCAACTTGAATTAACTGAGCCAACTAAGTGAAATTAACTTAGTTAACTATTACAAGTTGTCATGAGATGTGGAATTACAATTTATTCCCAATTTAATTCAAGGACAAATTAAATTAGGATCTTTCTTGATGCTATTTTTAACATTTCTTGTTATTATTTTCAACATTTTGATTTCCTTCTTTATGGGGTTTACATTGCCATTCTACTATTTGTGAATGTCATTTTCCTTCTTTCCAACCAGTGTTTTAAAACTAGATCGGTCCGAATCAGATTCAACCTGGTAGATCGAGCCAGACCCCTGCCCGAGTTTGCTAGGTAGGAAAACCGGTCCGACGGCCAATATGTTACCAAACCGGCCGAGCAAGACACTGATTTGGCGGTTCAGTAACAGACCGGACGATTCGGCCGAGCCCATCTTAAACCGGTCGAGCTAGTCCGTGGGGAAAAAGGCGATAACTCAGACTTCAAACTCAATTTCTTTTTGGTTTTTTTTTTAATGATTTGGCGGTTCGGTAACAGACCGGACGATTCGGTCGAGCCCATTTTAAACCGGTCGAGCTAGTCCGTGGGGAAAAAGGCGATAACTTAGACTTCAAACTCAATTTCTTTTTGGTTTTTTTTTTTTAATGCCTCTACCCCTCTCCCAAGCCTATAAAAGTGACCCAACCCCCTCACATTTATTCACAACTATCTCATTGCATTTGTGTGAGCATTTGTGAGGAGTTTGTGAAAAGTTGAAGTTGGTTTTTGGAGCAATAGTAAGGAACCATTGGTTTCCCCATCTGACTCTGATTCAAAGTTTGAGCTAGATGATCTTACCTTGTTTAGCAATAATGGCTAGTGATGTTTTCTTGTAGAAGCCATTTAGAGCCTCCTTGGTTATGTGTTTTTGTTTTGATCTCTATATATTACATGTATTGGACAGTGCACTGGGTGCCATTTTGATATAATAGAGATATTCATGAGCATACTTTGATCATATGTTGTCTTCTCTCTATATTCTAATGCTTTGAGTTTAGGTATGTTCTATGCTTAGAGCAATTTATTTCAATTTTCACAGTTAGCTCAATATCTTTTCCAGATTAGCAATCACATCATCATTAAAGTAAACTGCAGATAGAACATAAACATAAATCGCAGAAGACAAGCCAAGACAAGAGGACACAAGATGTGGCGCTAGCTAGGGACAAACCCTAATGTGGGGAAACCCTTGATCAATTTGTCTTATATGTTCTTCAATAGTTCAACAAAGAGAGAGAGAGAGATAGTATATTTACAACAGAAGTCAACACTTTGACTTATCTAGATAAGAGCATAGATCATCTCTAAGAAGATGATACATGAAATCAGTTGAAGACATGCTGCTTCAACTAGTTCTCCAAGGTGACTCCTTCACCTATCGTTGTGCTGCATTTCATCATCATGTTGCATCTCATCGCATTGCACCATGTTGCACCCATCATCACTATGCTGCATCTCATCACGCTTCATTAATCATGACTGTACCCATCACTGTACTGCATTATGTGCCATCGTTGCACCATGTTGCCATCCTGACCTATGTGTTGGCTGCACCTTGCTTGCTTGTTGTCCCTTGCTTGCTTGATGTCCTTAGCATGCTTGTTGTTGCATGCTAGTTGTCCCTTGCATGCTAGCTGTAACATTGCATGCTTGGTGTATTTGCTGCTAAGTACCATACAACTGTCCCAATGTTAGTTAGCTATCCCTTGCATGCTGCTCTCCTTTGGAGATAGATGCTCCGGTTGTTTCGGTAGTTCCTGGCAGTTCTGGCAGTTCCGGTTGTTCTTGGTAGTTCCAGTGGTTCCTGGCAGTTTTGGTTGTTCCCGACAGTTCTGGCTTTTCCGGCAGTTCTAGTTTTTCGGCAGTTCCGGATTTTCCAGTAGTTTCGGCTTTCCGGCTTTTCTGGCAGTTCCGGCGTTTCTGGCATTTCTGGCTTTTCCCACATTTCCGGTTTTTCGGCTTTTCTGGCAGTTTTGACTTTTCTGGCAGTTCCGGCTTTTCTGGATTTTCCGACAGTTCCAGCTTTTCTGGGTTTTTGAGCAACATAGAGCTTATTCTCCCATGACTACATTTAGATCTAGGGCATGTCATCTAGGGTAGCGTATACCCTAGGGCACTCCCTCTAGCTCTCGTCTTCATCAAACCCAAAACAAGACGAAGTGAGATCACAAGAGTGAGTGTATGTGTGATAAATGACTTCAAGTCCTCTTCTATTTATACTAAAATGTAGAGGTTGAATAGACATGACTGTTAGGCTTCTGAGCCTACAGAAGTTGCTGGTCGACTTGACAATTTGTCGATAATCAAAATAAATTCATATCTTCATAAATACTTATCGGAATCGGATGATCTTTAGATCAATCCTACACCTTTCAATGAGAGGGATCCAAGAAAAATATCAGCTGCCATAAATAAGATGACCCACATGGAGTTTGGCCCTAGTTTCCAATTTGAACACATTCACAGAAGAAGGTGAGCCACTCATCCTACTCATATGCCATAGGAGAAGGTGAACCACTCATCCTATGCATATATCATCAACTATAGGGGAAGGTGAACCACTCACCCTATGGTCGCACATAGCTCCAAGAAGTACCCCAAGTCCCTAGGAGCTCCCAGAGCTTAATGTCCAACTCAAGCAGGACCCTCATGGGAGGGTCCTTCCATGACTACCAACCTCTCTTTGAAGGCAATGAACTTGACCTTACTAAGAGGCTTCGTGAGGATGTCAACAACCTTTTCATCCATCCTAATGTGTTGGAGCCTTATTGATCCCCATCGCACCATATCTCAAATAAAGTGGTACATGATATCAATATGATTTGAGTGGTCGTGGAACATTTAATTCTTTGAAAGGCGAATCCCACTTTGATTGTCACGATAGATAATAGTGGTATCCATCACAAGCTCAAATAGCTCGTTGAAGAGGTTCCTCAACCATATAGCTTCACAACAAGTCATACTAGTTGCAATGTATTCGATCTCGTGGTACTTAGAGAAACCGATTTCTACTTCCTCCTCATCCAAGAAATTGAAGCAGATCCCAAAGAGAAGCAATATCATGACGTGCTCTTTCTATCCAACACATTGTTAGCAGAGTCAACATCAGAATATCCATGTAACCTCAGATTGCTAATAGTGTATCTAAGTCCATAGTTGATAGTGCCACGAAGATATCTTAGGAGATTCTTTACAATAACCAAATGTATGTGATGAGGCTGAACCATATATTGACTCAAAGTATTTACAATGAAGCATATTTCTATTCGATAGTTTACCAAGAACATCAGGACCCCCACAAGTTGTCTATATTCAGTAGGGTTTTCCAATTCAGGCCCAACAACACTTCCACATAGCTTCTTGAAGTTGAGTTCCATTGGAGTAGACATAGACTTGCATTCCACCATTCCACATCTTTCTAGCAGCGTCACAATTTATTTTTGTTGAGAAAGGAAAATACCACTTGGATTTTTCTATACCTCTAGTCCTAGGAAGTAATGCATTAGTCCTAGGTCCTTCATCTCGAATTCAAAAATCAACTCCCTCTTGCATTGATAAATGAGAGGACCTGCACATGTTAGAAAGATCATCAACATAAAGGACCAAAATGAGAGGCATGTCCTTTTCAATCTTGAAGTATAGGTTTGGATCAACATAGCTTCTAGTAAATCCCAACTTCATAAGATATTTATCAATCCTCTCATACCAAGCCCTAGGGGCTTGCTTCAACCCATAGAGGGCTTTCTTCAACCGACAGACATCTGTCCTTCTATCTTGGACTTCGAACCCCTGAGGTTGTTCTAAGTAGACTTCCTCCTTAAGAGAGCCATGCAAGAAAGCAGTCTTGACATCCATTTGATGTAGGATCCATCCTTGATTGGTGGTGAGAGAAATAATAGAGAAGATAGTGGTGTATCAAGCAACTAGAGAAAATCTTTCGTCATAGTCCAATTCTCACTTTTGAGAGAAGACACAAGCTACGAACTTGGCCTTTTATTTTTCAGCGCTTCCAACAACTCCATGTTTAATTTGTAGATCCATTTAGAAGTGACCATAGACTTTTCCTTAGGCACCACGTCGCAAACATCATTCTTCATGATCGATTCATATTCGTCATTCATCGCATATTTTCATACTTGGTAATTGACGACTTCCTTGAATGTGCAAGGTTTAACTTGAATAATGTTGCTCATAGCAACCAAGCACCCTTGATACCTGATTGGTTTCTTACTTTCACAAATTTTACCTCGTGGAGCATCATGTCTTTCAACATCTTCGAGTGTATCTTTGACCCATAGTGGTCCTTTCCTTGAGGTAGAGGGATCATCAGAAGGAGGATCAATAAGAACCATAGGGCCACCAAAATCAGACATAGTCTCATCCATTAGAGGTTCTTCTTGAGATTTAGCAGCATCATCGTCGTCCTTCCTTGAGATGGGGAGACCTTTGACTTTCCCAAGGGCAGTGTCTTCATCAAAGATAACATCTCAGCTTACTTCCACATCTCTTTGACCAGGTACATAGATTCTATATTCCTTTGAATTTTCACTTTAGTCAACGAGTATACCTATCTTCCCAGAAGCAATGAAGACTTCCTTGGGTGTCCAAGGCTTGATGCAAGCTCCTATTTTTAACATATACGAAAATATTGACAACTTCTCCCCATAATAATTTCGGTAGACCTTTATTATAGATCATGGCACATGTGGCTTCCATGAATGTTCAATTATTTCTTTCAACAACACCATTATGCTGAGGAGTGTATGGAACATTTATCTCCCTCTTAATGCCAACCTCTCTGCAAAAGTCATTGAATTCATTTGATCCATATCCGGTTCCATTGTCGTTCCTTAACATCTTGACCTTCTTCCTTGTTTCATTCTCCACCAATGCTTTGAAAGAACGAAACCATTTGAACACTTCATCCTTCCTCTTCAAGAAATAGATCCATGCTTTGCGTGATAAGTCATCAACAAAGATTGCATAATATGTGTATCCTCCCAGTGAGGTTAGAGGAAAAGCACCCGATAGGCTAGAATGGACCAATTGAAGAATATCAGTAGTCTTACTTTCACTAGAAGGGAATGGTCCCTTTGTATGTTTCTCAGTTTCACATCCTTCACAGACTCCTTCATGGTTCATATTGAATTCGGGCATCCCTGTGACCATGTTCCTTACTCCAGGTAAGGCTTTGTAATGTAAGTGGGCAAATCTCCCGTGTCATATCTCACATTGAAGAGAAGTATCAGTTGCTAAAGCTCCCAAATGACTTCCACCAACTTGATAGAGACCATCAACCCTAAATCCAAAAGAAAATGCATCTTTAGGGTTTCTATGCCAAATACATACCTTTCCATCAATGAATGCTACCTTGAAGCCTTTGTCTTCCATCATAGAAATAGAGATCAGGTTCTTATTCAAATTGGGTACATACATTACTTCTTGTATATAAATGTTTTGACCATGATTCAAGTGAAGAGTGACAATGCCTATCCCTTTCATGGGGTAGGTGGCACTATCTCCAAGTATAATCTTTAGATTAATATTATTTTAAACCAAATTTGACAGTGTCTCTTTCTATCCAGTGAAGTGCCTTGAGGCTCCACTATCAATCAACCAATAATCCAAAGTATCCAGAGAAGAGGCAACAAATAAAGCAGAAATAAGATAAAACTCATCTTTTTCTTCTAGAACATTACTTTCATCATACCTAGCATTTATTGTCATTTTGGGAGGTCGAACATTTCCATTTGAAGCAGCTGGAGAATTCCTCTTTCCTTTGTTGTTGAACCTCTTGTTTCTTTGATTCCCACTGCTCTTGTAATTGTTGTTGTTGTTGTCGTCATCATCCCTTGGAGGATTCTTCTTGTGAGGGAACTCTCTAGCATAGTGGTCAAACCTGTTACAATTGTAGCATCTTCTTTTTCTTCTGCTGAATCCCTTCTTAGATCCTTGACCATGTTTCCTTGGACCAACATCATTCTTCCTCTTTGCATGTATAGATAAAGCGATAGGTTCATTTCCATTATAAGATTTATCTTTTTCCATCATTTGTGTCTCCTCTTGAGTGCATCTAGCCAATAATTCATCGAAACAAGGCATCCTATCATTGTTGAGAATGACAGAGACAAATACATCCCATGGTCTTGAAAGACCTCCAAGAGAAATGAGAGTGAGTTCCCTATCATTGGAATCTTCTCCAATAGATAACAAGTCATTCTTTTTTTGAGTTATTCTCATGAAGGAGGATTGGATAGACTCCCCTTTATCCATCTTGATATCCTTCAACTTGTTCTTGAGAAAGAGGATTTTATTTTCATTGTTCACTTTGAATATCCCAACCAGCTTATAATATATTTCCTTAGAAGTTCCCAAATCATAAATATAGGCAACCAAATTCTTTTGAATGGAGTCAACTAGATTTTTCTTAGCTTTGACCTCACCTTTTCTATACTTCATTTTCACAGCAACAAGTGCATTTGAAGGAGGCTCCACCACTTTTCCCCGCACATAGTCCAATATTTCACACTCATCCAAACTCAGGTCCAAAGTCATCTTCCCTCCATCATAGTTAGATTTGTGATTGAGCTTGTACTCAGTCTTGAAGGATGTAGAGGCCATTGAGACTAATCCAATAACTTTTGTCCAACAAATCTCTTAGTTATTGCTTTTCTCCCTCTTGCTTGGGCTTTGTCTTCACCTGGACTTTGATACTGTGTTAATTTTAGATAACAATGGTACACTATTCTTGCAACAATTACTTCAATGTCCTTTTATTAGCCCAATGATAATTTCCACTTAATTTCCAATAACAATCACATTAACCATTAATCACATTGACAATAACTGTAGATAGAACAAAAAAAATAAAATGCAGAAGACAAGCCAAGATAAGAGAACATATAATTTGGCTCATGCCTATTATAAATATCAAATGTTTAGTAGAGAGAGAGTACAATAATAAAAATTCAAAGTCAAAATTGAGTTTCCAATTGATGACCCAATACCACTATCCAAAACATCCTTGTCAAATCTACAATTCTACCCTCAGTCAACATCGGTCAAATCAACCCTAACTAGAAAGTCAACTATTGACACCTAATCTTCATGATTGGGAATTTTATGTAAATAAATAAATTGGGAAGGTGAACAGTGATCGGAAGATGAACTGAAAAATCACTCCCTATTGCATATAACAATGGGTTACTTATGGAATAATAAACGAATCAATTCTATGCCAAACTCACAATTGAAACATTGAATGTTTGGTAATGCTGTCCCTTTGAATACTATTGAACTGTGTTGTGGTTTAATTGCGTTGCATGATTTAATGATTTAACTGCTTGAAATGTTAAATGGTGGTGTTGCCTTGGTCGCAGCGGAATAAGCTTTGAAGCTTCTATTCATTACAAACTGCTAAAACGTCGATTGCAACATAAATACTTGACAGCCGGTGGATGTTCTATTAAAGCTATGCCCGTCCAAGATTGAACAGCGTAAGTGTTGTGTGTTGTGGGTTATATGATATTAACACTGTGCTATGGCTTTATACATACGGTGTCCAAGTTATGGTATATGGTAATGCTATCCAAGTTATGGTAACGTTGTGCTATGGCTTTATACATATGCTGTCCAAGTTATAGTATGCACTGGTAAAGCTGCTGGTATATGGTATATGTTTGAATTACGTCACCATTGAACGCGCTATCTAATGGTATGTTCTAACGTTTTCTAATAATCCAGCTTACATGTGTTAATGTTGTATATGGTATTTGGAACATTGAATGATATTGAACTGCAGTTTTATTGAGTCATATACACCGCTTTTGTATTGAACTGCCTTTGAATCCATTGAATGGTGGTATGAATAGGTCCAGTGTATATATATATATATATATTGAATGGTATATATATATTGAATGGTTTCTTTTTGAATCCATTGTTGTTGACTTTATATGTGAATGGAGCTCTTGTTTTAAAGAAAAAAAAAGGGGGGGTAGTGATATGAAAATATTAAACTTTGGAGAGATTTGAAGAAAACATAGTGCATAAAGTATTTGAAATCTTTTTGCCCTTTTGAGTATAATTTCACTATATATCAGCATAAGTATTTCAGAAGTTTTTGACAGAATGCATTCAATCATCTCTATGGTAGGAATAGTTCTCACTGGCAAGGAGAACTATCCTGATTGGTCCCGCATGATACAACACACCCTCATCCTCAATGAGTTGTGGAAAGGAGTGTGTGTCAAAGGAGACAGTGAACCAGAAAAGCCTACCTCAGACAAAGAGCTCGCAATTTGGGAAAACAAGAATAGCAAAGCTTATGCATTAATCACAGCATCTATAAATAAAGAGGTGAGTCACCATTTTTAATCATATTCAGCTACCTTTGAAGCTTTACAAAAGCTGAAAGAACTCTATGGCTCACATTCTGCACTTGAATTCGTCCAACTCATGATTAAACTCTTCATTCTTGAACTGCAAAACAATGATCCTCTTGCTCTTGCATCTGAAATGAAGTCTATAATGCATGATATCAAATCCACTAAGGTTGAGTTGGATATCCCTCTTATTGCTTTTCTCAAGGCACTTTATCCTAGTTACTCCAATTATCTTGAGTCTTTGCAAGCAAATGGAAATCTCAAAGATGTAACCTTTGACTCTCTTGTGAAAAATTTTGCTGAAAGAGAAAAAGCTTTTGGAAAGAAGACAACCCCAGAGTCTTCTGAAGAGACTGTATGCCTTGCTCATAAAGAAAAACATCCTTGTCAAGTTTCTACAAGAGGAAGAGGTGGACGAAGAGGAAGAGGAAGATATTTCAGAGGCAGGGGGGGCAGGCATTCTCAAGGAGAAAAGGCATATTTGCACTGTATTCGCTGCAAAAGAAATGGATCACATGATGCATCCACATGCAAGCTACCATGGGACAAAATTGAGCAGAGAAGAAATCAACATAAAGGTAAAACTAATGATACAGACAAAGGTGAAGCACCTGAATCCGCTCACTATGTTGAGGCACAATGTAACATTGGAGTAAATGAAGATTTGTTTAATGCTTCACTTGCTTCCTGGAAAAATGATTGGTTGCTTGATTCAGGAGCAACCTGTCACATGACTCATAGAAAAGATTTTTTCGAAGATTTCACTGACAATGTTGAAGGAGAAGTATACGTTGCAGATCAGTCAAAAATCAAGCCATCAAGGCTTGGCACAATTAGGCTTAAACTGCTTGGTCTTCCAGACTTTCTTCTGGATCATGTTCTATATCTCCCACAGCTCAAGAGAAACTTGTTTTCCTTAGTCCACATCTGCCAGTAAGGTAACTCCATTCATATGTTTTATGGCATGCTTGAGGTAAGGAAAGCATCTGATCACTCACTTGTCATGAGGATAATAGAAGAAGAAAGGCTTCTCAAACTGCAAGGAACATCTGCTCATGCACAACATTTCTCATACAATTCTCATCATGAAGAAGGTACTCTTCCATCAAGTTTATTATGGCATGCTAGATTTGGACATTTGAACTATGAAAGTCTCTTCTTATTGAAGAAAAATGGTGTCGCTAGTTTGCCTACAATTCCTAGAAAAATTAAGCAATGTGATGCTTGCATTCTAGGAAAGCATAGCAAGCAGTCTTTTCATGATTCACATTCAAGAGCACATGGGAAACTTGAACTCATTGACTCAGATTTATGTGGTCCAATGCCTGTTTCTTTTGCAAATGGAAATAAATATATCAAGACGTTTATTGATGACTACACCAGATTTTGTTGGGTTTATTTATTGAAGAACAAATCTGATGCTTTCCAAACATTCAAGAATTTTCATAAATGGATTGAAAATGATGCAAAATCTCATATTGGGTCTATTCGCACTGATAATGGAAAATAATATACATCAAATGAATTTGAAAACTATCTTCAACAACATGGGATCAAACATCAAACAACTATGCCTTATAATCCCCAACAGAATGGTGTAGCTGAAAGAATGAATAGAACAACCTTGAATATGGTATGATCCATGCTCTTCTTAAAAAATGTAAAGATAATGTTTTGGGCTGATGCTGTTCTATGTGCTGCATATATAAAGAATAGATGTCCATCTAATTATATAAGAAACAAGACTCCTTATGAATTGTGGTATGGACATTTTCCTTTGGTAAAACATCTCAAGGTCTTTGGTTCCACCTGTTATGCTTTTATACCAAAGGTACATAGAAACAAACTTGGTGCTAGAAGTCGTAAGTGTATCTTCCTGGGGTATTCAAACACCTCCAAAGCATACCGCCTCTATGGTGAAGTAAATAAAAAGTTTGTTGTATCTAGACATGTAATTTTTCTTGAATCATCCAAATCTAACAATGTTGTTGAGCGGCAACTTGATCGCTTGGATAGATTTGCAAAAACGAAATCATTTCAAGAATTTGA
>APFE030804161.1:0-10968 GCA_000404065.3 Pinus taeda
TGAAAATGATGAGAAAGACAATGGTGGGGGTCCAGGTGGACTTGGCAGGTGGCCACCAATATCCACCTGGATCACATAGACACTAGAAAATGGAAAACAACAAGAGAAACACAGTAAGAAAATACAAGAACACAACAATTAATAAGGAGTTCACCCTATCCTACAGGGCTATGTCTCTGGTCCAGCTTTCAGTAGTGGCCTTCTTTTATTGTGTCTTTAAGGCAGATAATTACAATGAGGAGCTCAGATTGAGTCTCCTGAAACAAAACAATGTTTGGTAGGGTGGTTCTTGGATCCCCCAAGCCACTAGAGTACATAGACTCTTTTCCTTACCAGAACTTGACCTTTCTGGTCTTTAAAGGGAGGAGCCCAATATGGTACTCAATTCCTGACAGGTCCGCTCAGGGATGGCTTGAACCTCTCAAGTTCTTTGGTGCTCGATGTTGCCTTTGGTCAGCTCAGCCTTCTGTCCTTCTGCTTTTTGCTTCACTATCTTTTCACTTCTCTGACTCTGTCTTCTTCTCTCTGGTTCTTCCTCTCGGTGTTCTCTCTCTCTCTCTCTCTCTCGGTCTTTTCTGTTCTCTGTTCATGGATTTAAAGCTAATCGATCTCATGATTGCTCGATTCCCCTTCCACCTTCGTCGGATCGCCTGATGTTGTTCACTTGGAACTCCCTGTCTTTGCATCATGGTAATCAGCTCATAGGGAGTGCCCACTTGTCCTCTCGTGAACTGCGCCAACTTTTCCTCATTGGCTCGGTTCTTCCGTTACATGATAGAATGAGTCATCTGCCACCTCAACGATCAAATCAAACCTCAAATCCATGTAGATCTCGGCTTAATCCCCTGTCAAATATGGTTCTTTCATCAGGCGCATTCTCAGCCGTTAGATCTGGAGACCCTAGATCCAACGTCATTCGCACATTTCACGTGGTTGACTTGCTCGACTGTTAGCGTGCGATGAGCGGCGGTTTTCTCTCTCCTCTGCCTACCACGCCTCAGGTGTTGAATGGAAACGCTAGGTTTAAGCCAAATCTGCTTACCACCCAAGGATGCCCCTGATATATCGCCGATTTTGGAGCACGGGTCCCACCTTTAGCCTTTAGCACTTTCGCCACAGTTTTCGCGGCTTCCATGTGATCGAGTGCTTCGAGGCCTTTCCTTCTCGAGGGGTTTTTCCCAGCGATCAGAAACTGCCTCCTTTTCCTGACTTGGGCTTCCCAAGTGCCATTTTCGCCTCCTGCGCAGTCTCCATGGGCCTCGGTCAGCGCGCTTTGACCGAGGTCCTCGTCATTCCGCACTGGCTACCAACTGTCATTGTTCAGAGGTTTTTTTGATTGCTCTGCGCTCTTGAATTCGAAGTTTGTCCTGATCTGATACAGTCATAGTACTTTGATTATTCTTCATGGATCTAATTCGGATCAAGGGTTGCTGGTGAGAAAAAGCTCAGGGAATCAGAAGAGGGGGCCTTTAACATCTGGTTGATGTTCTGAGCATTAATGGTAATCAGCATGTCTCCATTTTGAGCCATTGCTACTCTCTGTACATACTCATAATGGGCTTGGCACCAGGTTATCAGATCTTGGAAGCTATGAGTTTTTGGGAATGAAAAAAGGGGCAAATGAGTCTCCTAGAACCTGATTTGATCCACCTGGTTAATGTATTTTTGTTTTAACCATGGGTGCAATTCGATAAAATCAAATTCACACTCACAATCTGAAACTTTAAACAGGGCATCAGCCACAGGAATCCACTCTAGATCAACGGGGGCAATGGAGGGGCTTGCTTCTTCAATGTTTTTCTGGGTTTTGACTATGGGAGCCTTTATGCTGGAAGATGAGCTTAAAGTGTATTGAGATGGATGACGAAAGGTTGCAGTAGCTTTTTGAACAGGGGCAATTTACAGAGGAAGGGAATTAGCAGGAAATAGGATCATAGGAAAGAAAATTATTATCATCACTTAAACAGGTTATTTGTAGGTAATTTACAATTTACTATTTAAATATTACCGTAGGAGATTTATTACAAGAATGGTAATTTTACAACGGGTTTATAGGAGTTAATGGCCAACAGGACAAGAGTGGTGTAATGGATCACTACGTGGCAGTAATTGAGTGGACAGAGGGCAACTGATAATTGAGGTGGTGGATGAGCTGGAGGCATGGAAATGAATGAGGAAAAGCGGATGTGGAAGGTGCGGTGTTGAATGAGTTGACAGGTCAAAACCGTTGGTGTATTTCGTATGGTGAGCAGGTCATGGTTTTGGGATAAGGGGACCTGAAATCATGTCGTGTTACCACGTAAGAGAAAACGAGTGGCCATTAAAACCACCTTTTTGGGGGTCTTGCCCACGTTAACCAAAACAGTGAAGGGGGCCCGAAATGGATCCTTCGTCATTGATCTCGGTGGGGTTGATCTTGACCATCGAAAGTTAGAGGCCGCTTAGAAGGCGCTTGATGTGACATTTTGTCACTTCTAACTTCATAATAAAATCATGCATTGTTGATTATTTGCAAGATAATAAACTTTATCAACATAATTAAGCCTCGATTAAGGAATTTAAGCATTATTTAAACTAAATAACAAATTTCAAAGGCGCATTTGAACTAGCAGCCTTAATTTTTATTTTCTAAAGCAATTTTTTTTGTTTATTGCTTATCTAACATTTTATCATTCGCCTTCCTTTTTATAGAGCAACTACTCTGAAATTTTATATGATATGGACCTAAAATAATAATAATTCCTAACATTTTTTATTTTCAATTTTCCTTTTGGTCCATATCCTAGCTTATCATTATACAATGGTATTTTTTATTTTTTTCAACTAATGGCTAACTTATCAAAAACAAAGATGCTACAACACCCTATTCGAAATAGGGGAAAAGGTAGAAATAAATTTGTATCCAGGTGAGATTGACACTCTAAAGCTAAATCATTGGCTGTAGCAATTAGAATTATATTTAAGTGTTCGCCATATAGAGGAAGAATAGAAGATTTCATTTACTCGGTTGAAATTAGAGGGACATGCCTTAACTTTGTGGGTAAGAAACACGAAAACCTTGAGGTTGGAGGAATATCCTCTAGAGACTAAGTGGGAGGGTTTCAAAAGCCTCATAAATTCACAATTTTACTCTGTCGGGTGCATAGAGGACCAATGGGTCTCGTTTCATTATTTTAGGCAGAAGAAAGGCTAGATTGTACAGGAGTACTCCATAGAGTTCAAAAAAATGGCCATAAGGTTGGGTATCTCCCCAAACAACCTAGATGTACTCCTCAAGTATTTGATGGGTCCACACAACCATCTACAAAAGTAATTGATGTTGTTTAAATCTAGATCAATGGACAAATCTTACATACAGGAACAATACCTAGAGAACATAAACGAGAAGAAAAGGAAATCGAGTGGTTCGAAGCAAAAGGAACACCAAGGTGCTTCTAAGGAGCGGAAGAAGAAGTGGAAAGGGTGAACATATAAAAGGACAGAAGCCACAACACACAAGTGCAAAGATCCCAACAACCACTACAATAATTGTAAGATTGATGGTTGTACAAAGGCAAAGTGTTGCAAGTTGCATCTAAAGCTTAACTTGAAGATAAAAAAGAAAGATATAAAGAAGAAGAATCTCACGACCACTGATTCAAGTAACCGGGTTGAAAATAGCTCAAACGTGGATGAGAATATCATCTATACATCAATGCAGAAGGAGGTGAGCCTAAGTAGCCTTCAACAACAAGAAGAGAAGGAAAAATTACAAAACTATTTCACATAAAGATACAAGTCAAGAAGAGAAAGATTGATGCTTTATTTGACTTGGGATCACAAGAAAATATCATTGTGGCAAAGACAGTAAACGAATTGGGATTGGAAGTTCATGATCATACAAGCCCATATCCATTAGGATGGGTGCAATGTTCTAGAAGTTGTCACAACTTCTTCTTCACCTCACTTGCTTTTATAGTAGACTACCTATACACCCCAATGTTTGGTAATGGGGATTTCGGCAATAGATGCATCTCATGTTCCACTTCTCTCTTGGGTGGTAACCCTTTAGGTTCCTAGAAAACATCCTCGTATTCTTGTAACAACTCTTCTAGTTGTTGTTTTGGTTTCGAGTACACCCCTCCATGGATGACTATCCTCTCACTGACTCTTCTATTGATTGATTTTCTCTTAAAAACAATAAAGCATACTTATTTCTAGAACTGGTCATTTTTTGTGCTTCATTCGCACTTATAAGTGAAATTTTTTACTTACGCTTATGTGTCTTGATGTTGAAGGATTTTGCATGGAACGAGTATTAATTACAGGTTGTGCACAATCAGTTATATTTATGTTAACACATTACATATTAATATTAATATACATGTATAGTGTTGAAATAATTTACATTTTTATTATATTTAGAATTGTATTATCTTAAACTTGAGTGTTACTTAGATTTGAATGGGCTCTTTTGGATAAAAGGAGTCATTCATGGAGTTTAGTGTAGAGATTTGAGATGCAAAGGAGAAGCGGAGGAAGAGACTTGGGGACATTCACGGAGTTTTAAGGTTGAAGCCAAAATGTGATTTATGGGGTAAATAGGTCACTTGACATTTTCACTATAAATTTTCTTCTAAAAGGTTTTGGAACTTAATATGAGAGAGTGTTTAGAAGGGAGCAAAGAAGCTTTAGTATATTCCCACATATCAACTAATAGTTAAATACTTGGTTCTCATCAATTTCTTCGTTATTACCATCAGAAGCCCCGTCCCACAGCTGACAGAGATCATGTTATTTCTGTTGCTGCATTACAACATAGCAGGCATCGAAACATGTGTTTGCAAGGCGTGCTGACTAAAGACAAACTTGACCAGATATCGCGGCTGCCCAATCAAGAAACTAGGAACTACCGATCTCGTGATGCAAAATCTAGCTATCGCCAGTCCCCTCCAAACAAAATAAAATCTTTCCATAAGTAGTACTACTAATTCAAATATCCTACCTCCTACCTACGTTGACATGGCAAACATTTTTATACTCAATTACAAAAACATGAATGTTACATTTTTGGGATATTTTTCTTATATAGTGATATTCTCCTTAAAAGAAGTTTGAGGTATCAAATTCTTTTTTTGGGAAAAAAGGGCATGCATAATTTATTTTATTGATGTATTTTCCAGTTATCTATATATATATATTTCATTTTTTAAATAATATGTTTGAATGTATAATTCGTTTTAATTTTTTGAAAATCCTAAAATAATTTAAAGGTGAAATCTCAACAAATATTTGTTGCATTTGAAATTAAAAGTCCAAATATAAAATAGCTATACTTGAAAATACATAACAATAAGAATATTATGTTTCAATTACTTTATATAATATATAGATATTTTATTGTTGTTATTGTTATTATTTTATTATTTTAAAGTAAATTGCTCATATTGAAATAATTATAATTTAATTCACATGAGCATTAAAATATTTATTTGTGATAAAAAAATTACATTTGAGTATTACTTAATTTCAATAATATTAATGGTAATAAAATTCTTGTTCACTTGGTTTGTTCATTACCAATAGGGTGTTGGAAGACGTTATGGGAGGAAATGTAGCACACCTATTAAGAGATTCCTCATGGAAGGGGGTTTCGTTGATAGAGATCGCAACATAGGAAACTCTGCATCTCATGTCATTAAAACTACCATTGTGTCACTTATCCATTTAAGACATAACGGCTTAATACCATCTTTGGCATGCTTTGCAGAATTTATGCTTCTCAACCTCCCAGAGTTGAACGAGTCAATCTCGACACTGAACCATCATAGGGAACTACCATCATCTATGAATCCATGCCCTCTACAACATTCATCAGTTATCTAGGATAGCATTTTGGGTACAGAATGCCTTCTTCGGTGGACAATTCTACAACTTGACCTTGTAAAAAATAACATGTGCTTCTTGTAGCATGACAGGCCACTCCAGCTTGCCCTTATTAAAAACTACTTGTGACTAATGCTCGGGTAGGCCACATTAACCTATTATTTATGGTTTTGAATCAAATGTTTACCAACAACTCTTTTTCACCATTAAAAATTCTACCATTTATTTATTTATTTATTTATTTATTTATTTTTTAACTCCATTCACCAATAAAATATTTCATTTAAACTCATTTCATTGATACATTATTATTAGTTTAAAAAAAAAAATTACCATAAACCTTTTTTTCATTACAAAATAATTTTACAATCAACTCTACACCATGTGCATTTAGTAAAATTAAAACACCAATAAAATCACCCAAAACATTAATTTCTCAACAAACTCAACTACCACTTGGCTTATAAAATAGTGAAATCAAACCCATGTCCTGGTGTGAATAAAAGATAAGATCAAAATCTGAAAATATACTTCAATGAACTTTACCATTTGGAATCATTTTGACGTGAGAAGTTTTACTTCACGTAGAATATGGTCACATTGGAGACATTTTGCCAGATACTTTGATGGGATGGGCTTACTTTTTCTTCTTTAGCTCACAACAGGTTTCACAATTGTCTGCAGCGCAAACTGTAGCATGATGCAACACTCGAATCTCCCATGAGCGGATCGTCCTTGCTCGATAACACTCAACACTCAAATCTCCCTTTAGCATGATGCAACACTCAACGCTCAAAAATTTTTCAGTGCAAAACATTTTTTTTTCACTACAAAATAATTTTACAATCCACTTTACACCATCTGCATTTGGTAAAATTAAAACACCAATAAAATCACCAAAAACATTAATTTCTCAACAAACTGAACTACCAAAACCATTCACAACTACCACTTCGCTTATAAAATAGTGAAATCAAACCCATGTCCTCGTGTGAATATAAGATCAAAATCTGAAAATATACTCCAATGACCTTTACCATTTGGAATCATTTTGACGTAGGAACTTTTACCTCACGTAGAATATGGTCACATTGGAGACATTTTGCCAGATACCTTGGTAGGATAGGCTTCCTTTTTCATCTATAACATCAGATCTTTAAAGCCCAACAATTGTCATAAGTAACATCTCATGTAGCTTGCTTGGAAAGGCTCCCGTTTCATTTGTTGCCACAACTCATCTCTATAAAACCCAGCAAATCTAATCTCGCGAACAGATCTACATAAAATATTAAATTTACTAAAACAAAAATAATTTACCCACATAACACAATCTCCTACCTTATTTATTTATAAAATTCTCACTTTTTTCTAGCTTTTCCAATGAAGGACTCTGATACCCTCTGGACCTCTTTATCTAAACCAGATGAGGAGGATGATAGATGGAACTCTGAATTGTAGTGAAATAACTATATATCTATGGTAGTGCCCCTGGAACAAGTGTACTAAGCGGGCCATAATATAGTCTACCATTGTATTCAAAAGTATAGTAAAGACAATGGTGGGACTACCAAATCTCTTCACAAGTGCTTGGAATCAACTCTTAAAGAGTTAGAAAGCATTGGCTAAGTGTTTGATAAAAAGTTTTAATGTGAATGTGAAGTGATTGACAAAATATTTGCATGCCAAGTATTAATGCTTTCTTATGAAGTGGTTATTGGGATGAAATTAAATAGAGAATGTTATGATCACATTGATAGTGTTCAAATCATTATCATGTTAATAGGGAAAATTTCAATTTTGTGGGTTTGGTTTTTTTGCTTATGTTGTATGTATTAAACATAAATTGGCACTCAAGTAGGGGATCTCAATGGTCAAGTATCAAATTATTTTTGAATGTAAACAACTTGATGATAATTATTTATTGTTTGACTATGAAATTGTAAAAGATTCAACCCCTTAGCGGTGCCATGGGTAATTGTGGATCATCCTGAAACCCTCTTTCCTTTAAGGATGTTGTTCAACGTTGTCAGTCTAATTCAATCACTTCAAACCCTTTATGCCTAATGATACTATTATGGAGAGTTTCAAAGAGGTTCTCAAGTTGGTGGTTACACATTTGCTTTCGTTTTACCAACCCTCTTTGCTAATCTATATTTTCAATGGTTTACAGCCTTCTACTTAATATTTTCAAGGATATACAAATAAAATAGAGAAAAATTGAGCACTGTAGAAACCCATGAACCACATGCCTCACTTCTTTGTACTTGCATACATTTTCAATTCAAAGAATGAGAGCAGAGAAGCCCCATGTTCCAGCTAGGCTTTCTCTCAAAAGGGTTTCTCGATATATAACTCGTGTCAATTTTGGTTTGTGAATTTTTTTTTTCTTGATGTATATTTTTTTAACTATAATTTGCATGCATACAGAATAAACAATAATTAATAGATCCAAAAATCTAAGGAAAATAAACCCTCATAATGTAGATTTCAGATTTTATAATATATTTTAGTAGATTTGTTATGAAGAATTGTCATGTCGAATATCCATGGTAGTTTATGATTCATATTGTATCAACACAGGTTTCTCTAGGTATACTAGGGGGATTTGTGTGGGATCCATATCAATTAAGCCAAAATTCACAAAACATTAGTCATGGCCAAGAAATCTGTGAATAACCATCCTAATCCCTCCAAGGAGAGGTTTTCATGAAAAGAAGCACAAGTTGTAGATATAAAATATATTGTGAGCCTCATGGAATCCCTAACCAATAAGATCAATATTCAGAGAAGAATGGGGTTCCTCAATTACAGGGGAGATCAAGATATCGAGAAGAAATAACGGAGTTGAAGAAGGAACCCAAAAAGAAATTAATCTAGTTTAAGTGATGTGAACCATTCATAATCCCTATGTTGTAGCGCTAAGATGATAATGGTCAATTGATCATGCCAGAGCATCTAAGATAATTGTTTTGGGGTTTTGGTTTTTGGGTTTTTATGGAGGACCAATACATAAAACAACTTATAAGAATGATGTATTTAACCCTTTAGATAGTACTAATAGATAATCAAAGGGTTGTTATTTAACTCAATGCAGTGATTTAAATTGAAAAAATGTACAAAAAGAACTCTAAGGAGAAATGATTACTTTAAATTTCAGTTAGAAAGATAAATCATCATAAGTGGGAAAGCCTTTGACCAATGTTCAAAAGTTAAACAAAACATGCTTAAAATTACATAAGATACTGACAATTTTATGATTTAGAAGGAGCCTTTTAGACAAACAATCCAATATCTCAATCTCTTTATAATAATAACTTCAGAAATAATTTTAAGAATAATTGCAACACATTTATTCTTACCTAATATCTTCGTAAAACTTAAACATACGCAAAACGAACAGAGTGAATGAAACACATGAAAGACTTATGAAAGATAATGAGACTGTATGAGATCAAATTCAGAATCCTTTGCTTTATTATCAGTGATCTAGAAAAAGTTTGTACATCGGTTCTTACAAAATTTCTTATGGAAGGGTTCGACCCTTGATAACTCAGAAATATAGTTATTTATACTAGCTTAGGACTAGACAAAATATCTTAAAATATCTTAAACTAATTTACAAAAATAACTTGATATAAAATAGGAAATATGAATTATTGCATGACTTGTCCCTATTTTGATGTAGAATGTTGGTAACTGTTCATGGTTGTTCCTAGATGTGTTGATGTGTTGTATGATTCATAATTTTTCCTGTTTGGATAAAAGGCTAATCAATTATTTCACACAATTGATTCCATTTATCATCAGATGGAATTTCCAGATTTACCATCATTCTATAAACCTCATCAACCTCAGTGTACTTTTCAGAGGTTGGTTTTACTAGAAATAGGTTTTTGACGTCATATCTGATGATTAAATCTGGCTCCAATGCTTCCAAAAATTCCTTCCCTGTAATCTGTTCCCTTCATTCGTGCAAACTGTGCTTTATCAATAGCAATATTATACAACTTTTCACTGTAACTTTCTAGTTTTATTAACTGATCATTAACAGATGTTAATTGTGGCAACCCTTTCTTACTTAACCTACGGAACTTTGAATGAAACCTTTGGACATCAATGTCCAAAGCTTTACATTTGGTTTCCAGCTGAGTCAGTAGGTTCTTCTTCTATAGGACTTTCTTTATCTCTAAAATGGTACCTGTCCTATCAGTGATATTTATTTCCTGTAGCTCTTCCTTGCTTTTAGAATTCAATACCTTGATCATAGATGTGGCTTCTTTAGGCTTTGTATCCAAGACTTCCTTTCGAATTCCTATCTTAGTCATGCATTTCTCAATTAGTTCCTGTTGTTCAAAAATAATTTTAACAAAAGGCCATATTATGAAACAAAGTTAGAAATATTAAACCAAATGTCTTCTTTGGCTTGGGTCAAGGTATCTGCCATGAATGTTTGATCTTCTAACTATTTGACTTTCTTCTCAAGCCGATGTGTCCTTTTCATCTCTTCGAAATACATTGTATCATTTTTTATCTTGTTATTTTCCAAAGCCTGAAACTTCTGAACCAACTTGTCATATTGTTGCTTTTATGCTTGCAGCTCCTATGACAAATTTGCATTTTCTGCTGCTAGGGAAGTTTCATTACCTATAAAAGATGAACTGGGTTCTGCTCCAGTGATGTGAGTTACGGTAACAAGCACTATGGTCAGTTGTAAGGCTTCCTTCTCTTTAAGTGGTTTCTCAATCTGTTCCTCCATGGTTTTAATCTGCATATTCTGCTAAAAAATAAGCTTTAACAAATCGTTTTATTTTTCACATTTTCTGCCATCTCTTTGGTCTGTAGGTCCTTAGTAGATGGAAACTTTAATTTTTTCCTGAGAGCTGAAATATCTACATTCTTCTTTTTCAGAATCACCTCCACTACCTTGCAATCCTTGGGATCATACCCAATCTTTACAATAAGTTCTTCCAGCGTTTTTAACTTATTGTCTTTAGCTATTGATGACAGTTTCTCTATCTTAAGTTGAGACTGAGTATTAGATAAAGTTGTTCTTAGTTTAGAAAGTGTCACGACAGTGGTGGTCATTTTTGAGAATAATATTTC
>APFE030804163.1:5412-17940 GCA_000404065.3 Pinus taeda
TTTCATAGCGTATATTTATTTTTTTCCCAATTATGTATATGTGGTATTATATCAAAAAACAAAACTACATCACTAACTTAAATTTCAAAGAGCATTTCTAGTCTCACGCACTAAGGGTATTGAGAGGATTTTTTTCCTTTCTTTTATGTACATCTATCCAACTTATAAAGTTATTGTTTACAACTCACAATAAGGACATATCCTCATTTTTTAGAGAAGGCTTCACTGCTATTGACTCAGGAGAGCACAAGATATTTTTGTCACTATATGAATGGTTAGACTCGTGGGAGCATTTCTACTTGCTAGTTGCAAACATGATTAATGTTGATACTCTTTCATTTTCCTTTACGAAAGGGTTTTCTGCTGTTGCGAGTTGTCGTTGTCTTAACACATGTTGATACCTTTTCATCCAACCATCTGAGACTGTTTTCTCATCTCTTGGGAGTCAGGCAACCCTTTTGAGGTAGGGTATTCATTCTAAGGATTCCAAGGATGTTAACAATTTCTCCACTTATAAGAAGTATTTTCATAATCTGATTGTTAAACATGTTCCATTTCATCCAATTTTAGAATCATTTTATCTAGAATACCTTCACTTAAATCCAATTCAACACAATTGTGGATGAATGCTATGAACCCATTAGCTAATCTTTCACTATCTATTTTAATGAAATGTCCATTCGAGTTTCCAGTAGCTTTGAGGATTTGAGAACAAATCCACTGGAGGGGAATATTTCAGAGGCTTAACCATGCCAGAGTA
Source organism: Pinus taeda (assembly GCA_000404065.3). Classification (NCBI taxonomy): domain Eukaryota; kingdom Viridiplantae; phylum Streptophyta; class Pinopsida; order Pinales; family Pinaceae; genus Pinus; species Pinus taeda. Next base: position 6,173 of record APFE030804163.1, read on the forward strand.
GCAAGAGATTTCATGGAAATGGAGTTGAATTCTAGAAACCATGGCTAAATTAAAAGACTAGCACAATCCCAGAAATATGGTCCTTGATTCAAAAACCTTTTGCCAATCTTGAAGATCCTTGAAGACAACCACAAAATATCCTTTGGAAAAAAATAAGAGATATAATTTCTAGGTCTAATTCTAATGAACACAAGCTCCGAGGACAGAATTTTGGGCCTAGAAACTGTTGAATAAATAAATAATTGTTACGTTGTGTAATGTACCACCTGAGCCTACCCGAGAATTTAGCCCCTAGGGCCTATAAACTAGGGATTTGGTCTTGACTACAATTAAAATTTAACCACTGTCACAAGTACATTAATATTAATAATTTCATGCACACTATTATCTAAATCCATAATTAGGTACAATTTTTATAAATTTGTAGAGAGAAACTATTCCTGACATGCAACCCATAACATTCATTGGTTAATTACCCCATCAACGTTAATTAACAAAAGTCTAATGCAGTTAGCTTAGCCATGCATCGGAATAATAATTCTACACAATTAATCAAATCTGACACAATAGGTAGAATGGAGAAACCAACATCCTTGAGTACACATGCAATAGTTAATCAAACCATTATAGACTACACCATTGAATACATTCATCTATGTCTTGTGCCCATGATCTACCTAGTTAAACTAGAGACATAATATAACATTAAATACAATCTATGTTCCTTCTCTAACATAATGATCATGAGATTTAGATTCACTATATAATTCACTCATCCATACATGTCTATCTCATAACCAAAATTTGTGTAACAACGCATAAGGGTCCCATGCAGATTCTATCACGAATGAGAAATAGCAATCCCATACTATGCTCCTACCACAAACTATACTTTTGGTGGCAATACAAGTCACATGCATAAAAATATGATATCAATTGCATGAACACACATAACACCACCAACACATATATGACATAATGCGAGTAAACAACTAGAACACCTCAGTGCATGCAATTCACCATAATGCATAGATTATATAACATGTAAATTAGGCTCTATAGTTTCAGACTTAGAACCAAAATGATTTATCATGTATGGATATCATTCTCCTACACAATCAACACACATACAACTAAACATATATAGTGAAGGAATTGCAACAGTTTACAAGGTAAGAAGCAACATACAATACATTCCATGCATATGAAACCAACTGAACCATCACTTGGAGAGTGGATAACGAACACACTACCATGAATCACGTTTGATTCCCCCCGAGCCAAGGTTATTGGCATGGATCAACTGCCTCCAATTGATCTATGAAATGGTTATTGAATACCCTCTTTCAAGATATAGTTTCCATTAGCGGAATCTTGCTTTTATGGATTTTTCCATTTGGCTAGGTCTTTTCTTGAATAGCTCGCCTTTATCTCCTGCAAGGCTTTTCCTCATAAAATCTTGCCTTTATCTCCCGCAAAGATTTTATGTTTTTCTTGATGGATATTTATCTCCAATCCATCCAAGCTTACCTAGAATCACACCTAAAAACTTTATCATGAATGATTTTATCTATCCCATTCCTTAATGAGATTTGGCAAGAATATCATCTCTTGGTGTCTCGCGTTTTCCAATTTATTTATTTATTATTATTATTTTAATAATATATTTGTTTTCCATATTACATACCACACCTATCTTTTCTCAGCTTAGGTAACAATAGTCTAACACACAAGGTAGGGGTGTTACATACTCCCCCTCATAAATTTTACATTGTCCTCGGTGTATTACTGCATCCTCCTTCACAGATAGATGGATTTTCAATCCACAGCTTTCATGGCCTTGCCATCTAATGAAACTATCATGATATATATCGGTTACAAGGAGTGTTCCTAGCACATATCCTTCCATAGCTACCTGTAACAGTGGTTTCAAACAGTTTTGTAAGAAATTTTAGATGCATAAATCTAGCTATGGTTACCACAATTAATATCATAATTTGATACATAATACTACTAAAGTAGCTATGGCCTATATTTCCCATCATTAATTTTATTGGAAGAATGCATTTACTCCCCCTGCATTCTTCCAAACCTTTGTGTTCTTGTCAAACACTCTCTTTCTGTAGTTTCTCTACATACAACAAGTCAGTTAGCATATTTTCTACATCAATATGCATCATAATAGATTATCTCACATATAACCAACATAACCATATATACTCATCATAGTCATATAAATTCCAAACTATGAATAAACCATTGTACTTATTAATTCCTTCTTCTGTGCAACCTACAGGTCAGTTGCCCTGCGAGACACCCACCCAATGTCTTCGTGCATACCTTCACACAAGGTGTATTATGCACATATATATACATATCATGTTTTAATCATGCCATACATATATCCATACTAGTACCATATGTACTTCTTCTACACAGTACAATCCATACCACTTCATATCCATAACATCACTTGCATGATATACACTTATCCACATGTTTTCAACCATGTTAGCATTATGTCAACCATTCCTTCGTTTATTCTGGATAAGTAGAACAAACTGTGTTCAGTTTCTTTCTAAGGAATTTCATGGACCTATTCCATTTCTATAATAGCCATCATGCACACTATAACTCAATGATACTCATAAATTTTAGTTTTGGGATGAAAATTGTCACCTGCACCTGGTTTTAGAAATAATATCATAAAAAAAACTTATTAACTATGATAGTTAGTCTATCATAGATATTTGAAGTGTAATAATTTTCTTAGCTTGTTTTTAACCAAGAAAAAAATTGTTTGGTACTAAACAATTTATGTTGTATGATTGACCATTGTCCTTTTTATAGCTCAACATCTTGTTGGCCATGCATAATTTAGTGTAGATATAATCTCATTTCCCTTCATGAGTTAAAAATAAAAGTTTTATTTCTTTCAATTCTACACCCTTTTAGTTTGTAGGTATTTATGATCGTTGGGTATTCACATGTTAACACCTCCTCTTTAACATTAAATCACCCTTAACCAAGAGATTAGTTATACATTTTATGAATTCTTGTATGGTTTATGCAAAATTTGATCGAGATCTTAGGGGAGAGGCCCCCAAGGTCTGAAAAATTAAAATGCCAGAAGAAAAAGAGGAGAATTCCCAATGAACAAAACCACAAAGAAACTTTTTATTTAAATGGAGAATAGCCATAAAAGCTACATTGTGCTGGACAAACTGTCCTTTTACAAAATGTGACTTGTTACTTATAGTATTTTTCAGTTACAATACCACGGGTCAATTCCATGGGTGGATGAATAAAATGGGTGGATTTCACAACACCATGGTTAAATACCATGGGCGGATGCCACTTACAACACCGTGGGTAAATTCCATGGGTGGATGAATAACATGTGTGGATGAATACCATGGGTTGATTCCATTTTCCATTTGAATCATTCCTCCCTCCTTAAGAAGAAATGGTCCCCATTGCATGAATTTCCCTCCTACGAAGCCTTTGTTGAATATGAATAGCAATTGAAGAGAAGGGTTTTATGTAGTTAACCCATAACCATGATGAACAAAGATCTGAGAATAGAGATACCCTATAATTCTTGTGACCAACTATGATACCAACATTGTGCGGCCTAGAAAATGGACTTCTATGAAGTGTGGGTTTGTGGATGAGCCATAAAAATGAAAATCAAAGATTCGGGGATAGAGATACCTTTAATGCTTGTGGTGAACTATGATACTAACAATGTGTGGCCTAGCAAATGCACTTCGATGACAAGAATTTTCTGCGGTTGACCCGTAACCATGATGTTGGTTGTTGATGAAGTAGCAGGTGCCTACATATTATGTAGTGGGAGGACACATCTCCAAATAACCGAAGCCAAATGCTGCTATGTTGAAACTAATGAATGTCAAGTAGGCGACTACTAAAGTGGGGTAGGAGGGCACGTCTCCAACAAGAACCCACTCTGAATGATGCTCCATAATTAAAATGGGCATAACTTGGTCAATATAACTTAAAATATTTATTATACCCTGTTTTTGGAAGCAAAATAACCATTTTTCATCTTCCCATTTGTCGGAAATACTTATCTCGACACTCTAGAATCTCAGATGTGTACTGCAATTTTTTCCGCTGCCACAAAAGCTCTAAAAAATAGTTGATTTTAAATCAATGATATCTCCCACATCCGAACTCTGATTCAACTAATTTGTTTTTTTTAATTGGGTGATTTTTCAAGAGGAGCTCATATCTACAATATTTTCATAAATGTTGAACAAAAAACTTGAAAAAAATGATAGGACAGTCATCGTCTTCCAGTTGTCATCAAAACAAATTCTATAACATAACCGATTTTAATTCAGCGATATCTCCCTCACCCAGGCTCTGATTCGACCATTTTTTTTTTAATTTTGGTATTTTTTGCAAGGATTATACATCTGTTATTTTTTTTTTGTAAATATTTAACCAAATGTTTCACATCTGATCTACAAAATCGCCACTCAAAAAAACTATTTCTGGAAAAAAATGAAAAAAAAAAAAAAAAATCTTCTTGCTTGGCCTAAGAAAGTGCTATGTGGAGGTTGCACTACGTGCCTAAAGTTTGTTGAAAATTCTCGAAAAACATTGAAATTGAAATATGCACGAAACCCTTATTCCCATGGAATCATAATCTACTCTGATACCACTGATCCATATTTTGGGGGTAGGCCCTCAAGATATAAAAGATTGGAATGGATCCTGGGGAAGAGACCCCCAAGATCTGAAAAAATTAAAATAGTAGAAGAAAAAGAGGAGAATGCCCAATGAAAAACACATATTTCGTGGTATATAATAACCTGTTAAAGTTAGGTTCACCTTAATCACACTTTCTTCCAACCAAAGAACAAATCGCATTCCAAAATGCATTATATGTATATGCATTAATCAAAGGATTAAATTGAAAGAGGATTTGTACAATTACATAGTCTTATACAAATAACATGTTCTCACAATCCTAACACTATTTCATGGGAACCTTTACCATGGTATAATACTTAGGGTGGGACCCACTTATTTAACCCCCAACCTCTCATGAGGTACATAATTTCCCTTTGGATTTTTACTTATGAGCTAATTATCTTATGAAGGTTTAACGTTTCCTTCTTTATATAATAATCCTTGCAAGTATTATGTGGGATTTTTATTTAGCCATGTCCTATCATAGAAATTATATCATTCATAATTTTTTTTATAACATGATGACCATAGTTTAATCTTTGACCAAAATCAATTACCACATATTCTCTAATAAGCATGATGAATTTCCTTTCTCGTTTTATCATAGTCTAGTTTTATGAGGATTGTGATTCTTTCATTCATGACGACAATGTATGTAAGTGTACCACCCACGTAATCATATCGTCCTCCTATGTGCATTAATTTTTATCCATCTTAAACATTGTGTTAATATGATGACCATGCTTTCCCATGGTTATCTATTATTTATCTACCCTATTGTACATATTTGTGAGCATCACTTTTCAAGGCTTCATTTTTGGCAATTTATATAGAAATAGATAAAAAAAGATTTAAACTCCTCATCTATGAGGAAACATAGTAAAAATATATTATTAATATTTATAAATATGTGAATTGTTTTTTTATTCTTCACATTCCTCTGCTGCTACCACATGGTAGTGCACACACCCATCTCACAAAGTACAACTATTGGTTAAATAGTTCATAAAAATTTGTGCAAGGAAGTGTCATTAGCACAAGTCCCAATTCTTAACATAAGAATGTTTAGCAGCAAAAATTCAAGCATGGTAAGAGAATTGTTCATCATAACCATCACACTGTGATGTCAAATTGGACTGTAATTGAGATTGATCCTTTACATGAGGTTTGCCTAGTATGTCACATGACTTTGAATAAAATTGCATTAAAAATATGTAGAGCAGTGAGTTGATGATTTTGTATTACTCACATTTCTCAAGTTTGAGTAGTCTCTGCCCAATAGGTCTCATTAACAAGTAGGATAATGCTTCTTAGGATTGACAATTCCATGGTAACAGGTGGTTTATGTCAATCTTCTCTGGTCTTTTCTATATTTTATGATAACTTAAACATAAATTATCTTCTCCACAATTCTAGTTGTACTTTCATTTTTACATTTTTCTTCTACCATAATATCACAGTTATTCAGAAGTGTATTTCCACCTCATCAAGGGCTAGTTTTTGGCATACTAAACTTTTGACCTGGATTATTTTACTCAATAAAACTTTCAAAAAAAATTAAACCTGGAAAGGCTAAAAAGAACTTTCCAAGAAAACTCACAATTACATTAATTTTCTCAAACCCACCTAATCTCTTACATGCAGTTCATCCCACATTTTGTTTCCTTTCATTGATAAATAGTTACAACTATAAATTAAAATTTGTTCCCTTATACGTGTCTCTCTGTGTATACTACGACCACCATCGAAACCGAAGTCTATGGCATCACTATCTCAAATCGATTCCATCATTCGTTGCTGCAAAAATGATCAAATTGACCGAGAGGTCTAGTTTTAAATTTTATGTCCTTACAACACGAGGAACTAAATCATCTCTACTATATCTAGACTATAAAGACTTGTGCATATTTTTTTCACAACTACAACAGTTCTTTTTCAATGTTTTCAAAAGAGTAAGGATAATCGAAATGGAATAGTGACAATCGAAAGAAATTTTCTAGCGCATCACAAATTTATGACGAAAATTTTCACCATATTAAATAGGCTTTCAATATGGATTCCTCACAAAGAAGGGGAACATATATACTATCCTTGAGGACTCAAGTATCCAAATTTTATACCAAACTTCTCTATCTCCACTGTACATAACTCAACCAAAGTCGGGAGATTTGGGTAATGTTAAAAAAAATACAACCTTCAGTGGTAAACCATACCAAGAATAACCTACCAACGTTATCAAGCATATACATTACATCGTGGAGACAATAACAAGTTGTGGGTCTTTGCATGATGAAGTTTAGCATGCCAATTCTTTGGTGACCACTCAGAAACATTAATAAGATCATTAACAAAATACTACAACATAATCAAAGGGGTACTGCCATATACTTGATGTACCATAAACCTTAGTAGATACCAGCAACACATTTCTTAAGGTAATTACGTAGCAGATATAGTCTTAAGCTATATAATTTCAAGCCTTAAAACATATTTTTTAATATCTCATTCATGGTGGTTCACTATCACGGACGCCTCTTTCAACAGCAGACACAACTATGCAGAGGAACTCAGGATGGCAGAGTTATGGAGATGCCACGACCTACATACAATGCGGATGATTTATAATCAACTATGATCCTTGACCGTGGTGGAAGTCCAAGCCATCATTCAAGAAATTTATGCAAGTCAATCCGATGCAACAAGTGCCAAGGCACAGGACAAAATGGTAGAGTGTGTGCATAACGCATCAACATTTACAATAGAAACCATGGTGATCCCCGCATGTGTGTGTGTTTCACACAATGAATGGTTGGATCAGTCGATGTGGACCTTGTCCTACATAATGCATAATCAATCTGATTTAGTTTCTAATAAAACATTAGAAATAAAATGAATAGACACCCATACAGTCTACGTATATGTCACATCCATTATCAAACACGAATCCTCGGACATCAATATCAACACATCGATTCCCTTATCATAGATATTCGTTTACTACAACTAATTCATATGACTGTGCGATTCCAATGGTGGATTAATTCTATGAATTATGAGTGATGTCTCATCTTTATCTGGTGTCAAACACAATTATTTAGCACATAATACAGTCAGTAAATATATATATAGATATTGTAGAAAAGATAAATAAAATAATGAAGGAAAGAACAAGAGACAAGAACCCTCAACTAAATAGCCAAGATAAGAAACTGAATTGGAACTGAATGGATTTTATTCAATTATGATTCTTCGCTTGTACATTAGATTATTTTATATCGTGACTATCGTTACATAACTAACTATTCGGTATACAACCGTCTAATTACAATTTACCTAAAATTACTAATTCATTGTCAAAACTAACAAACTCCACCTTGACAACAATTTTCCTAATCTCTTGCCCATGCCCATTCATCATCTTTTTTGCAAGCCAAGAGAAGCTAAACACCACCGCAACTTCTCTACTATTACTGGCTTTGTGAATATGTTTGCACAATTCTCTTGTGTATGGACCTTTTGAAGAGCTACTTTTTTGCCATCGATCACATGTCTCAGAAAATGATACCATATATCATTGTGCTTGGTTCTGCTGTGATAGGCAGGATTTGTAGCCAAGTGAATAGCACTTTGACTGTCACAAAGTACATTCACTTTCTCCTGCTTTCTTCCAATTTCATCTAGCAGACCCTTTAACCAGATTGCTTCTTTACTGGCATCTGAGGCAGCTATATATTCGGCTTCAGTAGTGGACAATGCAAATGTTTCTTGAAGCTTTGACATCCAACTAATCGCTCCCCCTACAAGAGTAAAGACATAACCTGTAGTAGATCTTCCTTTGTCCAAATCACCTGCATAGTCAACATCTACATATCCGCAAACTGATCCTTCACTACCATTAAAGATGATGCAATGGTCACTTGTGCCTCTTAGATATCGAAGCACCCATTTCACTGCTTGCCAATGCTCTTTACCTAGATTTTCCATGAACCTGCTGACAACTCCAACTGCATGTGAAATGTCAGGTCTTGTAGATACCATCGCATACATTAAGTTTCCTACCACATTTGCATATGGTACATGAGACATATACTGCTTTTCTTCATCAGCTCTAGGACTTAAAACCGAAGAAAGCTTAAAATGGGAAGCTAGTGGAATATTAACAGGTTTCACATTATGCATAGAGAAATTTTCAAGTACTTTCTCCACATACTTCTGTTGTGATAACCAAAGCTTACCATTTTTCCTGTCTCTGTGTATCTACATGCCCAAGATATGTTTTTCTGCTCCAAGATCCTTCATATCAAACGTCCTAGAGAGTTGAGCCTTTAACTTGTTGATCTCTTCCATGATTTTGCTTGCAATAAGCATGTCGTCACCATACAAAGCTAAGATAATGAATATGCCATTGAAACTTTTGAAGTATACACAATGATCATACTCACTTCTTACAAAGTTCTGGCTCACCATGAAGGAATCAAACTTCTTGTACCATTGTCTGGGAAACTTCCTCAGACCATACAATGATTTCCTGAGCTTGCAAACTAATCTTCTGCTGCGACCCCGTACAAAACCTTCTGGTTGTTCCATATATATCTCTTCGTTCAAATCACCATGTAGAAAAGTTGTTTTAACAACTAACTGTTCAAACTCAAGATTAAGCAACGCGGTTAATGCCAACACAGTACGAATAGAAACAAGTTTTACAACTGGAGAAAAACTCTCATGAAAGTCTATACCTTCAACTTGAAAATACCCTTTTTCTACCAGTCTCGCCTTATACCTTTCGATACTTCCATCAACTTTTCGTTTTAGCATGAAGACCCATTTGCATCCAACAACACTTCTCCCTTCAGGAAGCTCTACAAGATCCCAGGTATTGTTCTTGGCTAAGGAGTCCATTTCTTCTTCCATAGCCACTTTCCATTTTTCGCTATCTGTATCATCTACTACTTCCTGATAACAAGAAGGTTCCCCATCTTCAGTAATTAAAGCAAAAGATGAAGCATAATCTTCATACCTTTTTGGAATTTTCCTTTCCCTTGTAGACCTTCTTAGAGCAACTGGTTGCTTAACTGGTTCAGAAACTTGCACTGGTTCAGAAGCTTCAACGGCTTCCCTTATGTCTTCAGCACCTTTTTCTCCAGAGGTTTCTCCTTCCTTTCGGTTGTCACCGAAAAGTCTAGCCTCCAACTGAACTCGTTGATTTGGCGATCCCTGTTCTTGTTCAATTCTTTCAACAGTTGATTTTAAAAGAGAGGATTCATCAAATGTTACATCTCTACTAATGACTATTTTCCGCAATGTATGATCCCACAACCTATATCCTTTCACTGCATAGTCATACCCAACAAAGACATAACATTTTGACTTTGGATCTAATTTTGAACGTTGATTTTTCAGAATGAGAGAATAAGCATCACAGCCAAATATCCTCAAATGTGAATAGTCACAAGACTGACCTGTCCAAATTTCTTCAGGAATTTTACAATCAATTGCTACTGAAGGTGATCTATTAACTAAATAACAAGTAGTAGATACTGCTTCTGCCCACCAGGGTAGGAATTTGGATTTCTCTTTACCCGTTATACAATTTTTTTTTGACGTTTTGGGTTCTTATGCTTCCTGTCAAGAAACGTTATATTAAAAATTTTGCCCTTCAAGAGTGATGTTCTCATAATAAATTAACCCTTCACTAATAAAGTTTTGATTAAAAAATTACCATTCAATAAATAATTATGTTGAAAATTTTCATATATTTATCATAAGGAAAAAACCGAAATTTGAAAAAACTCAATTGTGGAGGTTTCAATAAAAAGTGTTGAACATTTGAAATTTGCTCATTTAAAGTATATAATCAGTCCAAGGTAAAACCGAAATTTGAAAAAAACTCAATTGTGGAGGTTTCAATAAAAAATGTTGAACATTTGAAATTTGCTCATTTAAAGTATATAATCAGTCCAAGGTAAAATGCTTGATGGTTTTCCATTTCATATATTTAAATTATCATTTAAAGCTAACAATTTACAATCAAACCCTAGCCGCAACAAAAATTTCAGAAATATGAAACAACGAACTATTGAAAAAAGTATGACCACGAGATAAATATATAAGACATTAAGTTAAAAATTATGTATCTATATAACTCCACAAAAGCCCTTATCCACAGTCCAAAGTTGATAGCATCGTGTTTATGACGGATTTTTTCATTTACCCACAAAAACTACAGTAAAACAAGTGTAGCCGTAACTTTCTATCCCACGTTAAAACCCTAAAAGATCCTAATACACTAAAATGGCACTGTCCCTCAAGTAAAGAGGCCTGTAGTGTAGTCTGAAAAAACAAGCTTCAGGATCAACGTGAAATAGTACCGACCTGAAATGCATCCACTGATATAAGACAATGTTTTCATTTTGAATCTCCCTTGAAACACGAATAGTAATACAACAACCTGAAATACCTGTGAACCAGAGACGCACTTGATTAGACACCGAAATCAAATTGGAAGGAAAAAATTAGCAGTAAAATCGTGAGCAGAGAGTAAATTACCTGATAGAGGTTATCGAGCAATGGAATGCATAGGATACCTGACAGAGCCAGATGTTATTAGGGTTTCCTTAGATCAAATAAAACCTTGAAAGTTCATCGTTATACCTTAATAAGTTACCTCGCGAAGTGACCCAACGCGTCCTTTTGTTGCAGAGCTTCCAACCATCAGCGGTTTTACCTGCTACTTGGAATGAGAGGGACGAATCTACGACACCTGTGAGGCTTGTAGACGTGGTTCTGGAGAGATCTCGTAAGTTCGCACTTCCCTTGTCTCTTATGCGAAGAGCTCTTCAAGGGAAAGTCGATGAGTGAAATGAGCTCTTACTTCACTCATATATATATATATGTTTCCCTCCTCATGTTAAGGGGGTTGCTTATTCATGGCCGACATCCCTTTAGTACATGTAAAGCCCATGTATATGATACATGCGGCAATAAACCCAATAAACTTAATTTATTTAAATATAAACAATATAAATTTAATTTATTTAAATAAAAAC
>APFE030804163.1:17960-59157 GCA_000404065.3 Pinus taeda
ACCTATAACTTTAAATAACATGAAATTAATTTATTTCAATAAAAACAAATATTAGAGAATTCCAAATATTACTGCACTTCTTTATAAGATTGTTGTTTGAGAGGGTAGTAATGACGTTTTTGCAAAAAAGTGAACAGTAAAAAATAAGTTTTAGAACTTTGAAAGCCCATCACAAAAAACGGCTTTTTAAAATTTTTAAACGTAAAATACGGTCAAAATGCCTTGTGACGGGCATTTTGCTCGTCAAATTCCAACCCTGCTGCCCACAACTCCTTTTGCAAGTTAGCATCGCTAATCATGCTTCTGGCTCTTTCCATAAGAGTCTGATTCATACGCTCAGCAACACCATTTTGCTCAGGGGTGTAAACAACACTTTTGTGTCTAACAATTCCCTCATCCTTACAATATTGTTCAAATTCAACTAAATTGAACTACCCACCATTGTCAGTTCTTAAGCATTTAATAGATTTCCATGTTATTTTCTCTACCATTACTCTAAATTGTTTAAAGACATTTAATACATCAGCTTTCCTTTTTAGCATATAGACCCAAACTTTCCGGGAGTAATCATCAATAAACGTTAAAAAATACAATGCACCTCCATATGACACAACAGGGGATGGTCCCCACAGATCAGAGTGAATATAGTCTAAAACATCTTTACTATTATGATTTCCAACTTTAAACCTCTTTTTACACTGTTTTCCATACACACAATGTTTACAGAAATCTAAATTCAAGGATTTCAGACCTGGAAGAGATTTATGTTTCATCAATATCTGAAGACCTTTTTCGCTCATATGACCCAATCGTTGATGCCATAGATGAGTTCATTCTTCTTCCTTTTCTGACGCAACCGCTGCTTCACTGATCTGAGTGCTTCCTTTTAACCTGTAAAGATTTCCGACCTTTTCTTCCTTCATAACCACAAGCGCTCCTTTAAAGACTTTCAAGACGCCATCCTGACCTATGAACTTATAACCATCTGAATTCAAAACTCCTAAAGAAATCAAATTTTTCTTCAAATCAGGTACATGTCTAACACTAGTTAATGTTTTAACTGTGTTATCATACATCTTAATCCTATTATCTCCCATCCCAACAGTCTGACATGACATATTGTTACCCATAAACACAAAACTACCGTTTACATTTACATACAAGGTAAACCAATTTCTATGTGGGCACATGTGATGCGAAGCACCAGAGTCTAATAGCCTACTATCTAAACCCTAAGATATATTACATTCAGGTGAAGTTTCATCTATCATACACAATTCTTGAGCAGATAAAACTTCATCTATCATACATGAATCGACCTGATTCGCTTCATTCTTCAGGTTTTCGGGTTCCTTTCGTTTCCAACAGTACTTCTTCAAGTGTCCAACTTTATTGCAGTTCCAACATTTTGCCTTACATTTCTTTCCTTTTGATTTCGATCTAGAAGTCCCCCTTGGTTTTTCTCCTCTTTCCTTTGAGCGTCCTCTAGCGACCATGGCTTCTGATGCAGCTGTTTCAGTGTTGGATTTCCTTCGTACTTCTTCAGACAGAAGAGCTCCCACGACTGATTCAAACTTCAAAGAATCAACAGAGCTGACGCTAATTGAAGTTACGAAGTGATCCCATGATTCAGGGAGAGAACACAACAAGGTTATGGCTTTATCTTCTTCCTGTATTTTGACTTCCATATCTGTTAATTGACATATTAGTGTATTAAAAACATTCAAATGTTGTACAACGTTTGAACCTTGTTTCATTCGAAGACTGTATAACTGTCTTTTCAGATAAATTCTGTTGGTCAATGACTTTGTCATATAGAGTTTTTCAAGTTTTTCCCACAATCCTGACGCCGTAGTCTCTTCAACAATGTTGAAGAGAACTTCATCCGCTAGACATAGCCGGATGGCACTGAGAGCTCGGGCATCCAAGTCCTCCCAGTCTGAAGTAGTCATGGTTGCAGGTTTTTTAGTCGCCCCATCCAATGCCTTGTGCAACCCTTGTTGCACAAGCAGATCCCTAACCTTCAGTTTCGAAAGAGAAAAATTGCTTTTTCCGGTGAATTTCTCCGCCTCAAATTTTGCATTAGACATCTTGGCCATTTTTCTTCCTTCCTAAGGTTTCGATCGTTAAAAAAAAAATCCCCAATTCAACAGATATTTTTTTTAATTTCAAATCCCTTGTTTCCTTTTACCCTTTGCTTTTCTTTGAAAAAATAAATCTTTCCTTCAACTTATTCACATCCTTTCACAGCTTTCAAAAAACAAATTCTGATATTTTCCGAACAAGTTCTGGTAGCCAACACTGAAAAACAGAGGTTTTTTCTCTTCTGAACAGGTTCTGACAGCCACAGGGCAGAGTGTATTCTTCAGCATGCACTTCCTCTCTAGTTCTATTAGGCAACACGCAGAACAGACCAGCAACGCTCATGCAGCAAAGAACTCCTCCACAACAGAGTTCCACACAGGCAACACGCAAGATGATCAGCAATGCAAAGCACTTGTCTTCACATAGCCAACCGCCAGGTAGCAATGAAAACGCGCAGCACTTGTCTTCTTCACGCAGACAGCAGGGTCTTCACACGGCTTCTCACAAGGACAAGCTCTTTCAAACGCTCAGCCGCTCACGCCTTTTCTGCACAGCCTTTCAGCACAGCCAGGGTCTTCACACGACTTCTCACCTTCTCATACACAGCCCAACAGCCATACGCACAACACTCCACACACGCAGGGACAAAAAAAACAGAGATTTCAACGCACAGGGTCTTCACACGGCTTCTCACCTTCTCACACACAGCCCAGCAGCCATACGCACAGCACTCCATGCAGGCAGGGACAAAAAAACAGAGATTATTTCAACGCACAATTCAATCTGCAAACAGATATTTCCACGCTCAGGCAAATTCAATGCAGGGTTCACGCTCAGGCAGATTTAATCTGCGTGCACTCCTCTCGGTCGTGCCTCCTTCACGCAGAGTTCTTACTCGTATGTACGCACAGCCTCTCCTTCCTGCCTTCAATGCACGTCCTCTCCTTCTTTCAATGCCCAGGCTGCCCTCGGAGCACTGATACCAATTGTAGAAAAAATAAATAAAATAATGAAGGAAATAACAAGAGACAAGAACCCTCAACTAAATATCCAAGATAAGAAACTGAATTAGAACTGAATGAATTTTATTCAACTATGATTCTCCCCTTTACATTAGATTATTTTATATCGTGACTGTCTTTACATAACTAACTATTCAATATAGAACCGTCTAATTACAATTTACCTAAAATTACTAATTCATTGTCAAAACTAACAGATATATCAATCTGATTTCGATCATAGTAAAATTAGTAAAAGGAAAGAATATTCATGGCATCTTCAACTTCACAGAACTGATGGCACGATCGTCCTTCTTTTACACTTTTGGTCGAGGATAAGCAGCCCTCTGCTTATAGCCTCTTAAATTTCTACAATATTCAGGTTCGACACTCACAGCTTGAGAACACAATAATTCGTTAAAGGATCGAGCTGGTTTATTTAAAGATGTGTAGCATTTACACATTGGAGGATAAGGCACACGGTGGAAGTTGAGGATAAATGTTATCCTTGGTTCCAGCTTTGGAACTGATCATGATGTTTATTGCTTTGAATGAGATGGTGATTTACTTAATTCGACTCGGGATAATCATTATCCCACCTTAGCACCTTCCATGTCAGTGGATAGTTGAAAAAGGAAAAAGAAACAATGATCGTGATTTTCTGCGTCCTCCAATTTGGCATGCATCATTGCTTTTATCCACAAATCATCGACCTAGAACCACACAAACTGGTGTGAATGTTCTTTGAGGAATCTTCTAATCTCAATTGAAACAAGACAATATTGATTTCTCTAGCAGTACAGGAATTATAAAGAAGCACATTCAACCTAGGTATTCCTCGATCCCTGCAAACTTGTTTTAAGCATCCGTAAGGCAGCGTTCAAAAAAAAAAAAGAACAGTAGTCTTATCCTATATCACCATCATATAATCACACAGTGACGTGTTACCTCTTTTACCAATGTTTTAGTGGATAATGTCCCTATATCCATAAGCCAAAAAAATCATCTTTTATCCTCCAACGCGTAGCTTTTACCCGTGCATCCCATCCGAAAATCAAACAGTAAAATCTTTTAGCATATTTGAGGTCATGAAAGTCAAACATCATACCTGCACATCCATCACTTGAGCTACTAGGAGGAATCATAAAGCAGTAAAAAAAATAGTCGTCTTTGCTCTATTTGCTTGTCATCACAACCCGAATCTTGTAGTTTACCATCCATTTCTCTAGAAACTCGGAATAAAATCCAGTGCTTCTACACCGGTATGGATTATGGTCGTTAGACAATGGTTGTGGATAATTCTGACCTATTTCAGATTCTCCATATCGATACATTTAATTTATTTTCTGATTTCTTTTACCAGTATGTCCAGGGATATCATTTCCATATCCATAAATCAGATAATTGGCTTTTGGGATCACAAAATTTGAACCCCGTACATTTATCAGCCGTGGATAAGGTTAAATCTATCCTTCCTTTTTGTTCATGAAGCTAGCAAATAACCCGTATCTTGATTTGCAGTCTCAGATATGGGAATTTCTTAATGAATTATACACAACACACAACTACCCTCATGTTAGGGTACTTCATAGTGGTTGTCGACTCTGCTTATTGGTGGTGTTCATTGAATTCAAAGAAAGAAGATCGAAGAGTATTATTAATGGTTTCTCTAGAAAACCATTAATACTATATATCTCAGTAGTAATGGTACAACAGACTGTAACACAAGTTCTCTGTGTGTTTTTCAATGAGACAACAAGGATGAAATATATAAAAGTTTGTTTGGATCCTCATTGCGGATGTGTATTAATTTAGTATTTTTCTTATCAAATGATAATATTTATTTTATGTTGTGGAAATAAAATAATTTCTTGCATGTAAATGGGTTCCAGAATTTGATTGAAATTTAGATTAATTCTATGTCATAGCGATGTTGTTGTTCCTTTTAGTGTAACAAGTTTCCTGAAAGAAACCCCGTCACAAAAATTTCACAGGTGAGGATAATTATCACTGCTATCAGTGCTTCTACACCGGTATGGATTATGGTTGTTAGACAATGGTTGTGGATAGTTCTGACCTATTTCAGATTCTCCATATCGATACATTTAATTTATTTTCTGATTTCTTTTACCAGTATGTCCAGGGATATCATTTCCATATCCATAAATCAGATAACTGGCTTTTGGGATCACAAAATTTGAACCCCGTACATTTATCAGCCGTGGATAAGGTTAAATCTATCCTTCGTTTTTGTTCATGAAGCTAGCAAATAACCCGTATCTTGATTTGCAGTCTCAGATATGGGAATTTCTTAATGAATTATACACAACACACAACTACCCTCATGTTAGGGTACTTCATAGTGGTTGTCGACTCTGCTTATTGGTGGTGTTCATTGAATTCAAAGAAAGAAGATCGAAGAGTATTATTAATGGTTTCTCTCGAAAACCATTAATACTATATATCTCAGTAGTAATGGTACAACAGACTGTAACACAAGTTCTCTGTGTGTTTTTCAATGAGACAACAAGGATGAACTATATAAAAGTTTGTTTGGATCCTCATTGCGGATGCGTATTAATTTAGGATTTTTCTTATCAAATGATAATATTTATTTTATGTTGTGGAAATAAAATAATTTCTTGCATGTAAATGGGTTCCAGAATTTGATTGAAATTTAGATTAACTATATGTCATAGCGATGTTGTTGTTCCTTTTAGTGTAACAAGTTTCCTGAAAGCAACCCTGTCACAAAAATTTCACAGGTGAGGATAATTATCACTGCTATCAGTGAGTTTGACATTGCTAATTGAAATACTCATCAGACTCTGAAAATTTTCAACTTAGCATTTCTTAGACCAGACAAATAATAGTTGTTGTAAGTTTTGAAGTGATGTCAAATATGGATGCCATAACAATAATTTTTGATATAGCTTTTGATTGCCTTATTTTTAATTTTGATAGTACTTCTTTTAAAAAGTCCACTCGGCGAAAGAAGCACACAAGCTGTGCTTAAAACTATTGTTGACTTCAAGATCATTTAATTCTTATTCCACTTATAAATGAAAAAATAGTGATCTTTTAAAAAAAACCACTCTATGTACTCACACATATAATTATCACTGGAGTGCAGCGTTTTTACACATGCCTTCATCTTATCAATAACTTGTAGGTTTGGTTGAAGTCTCTTGTGACTTCTTTTAAAGTTTGACCCAATATTAATTACTTGACATGATCCCTCAATAATTCCTCATGTTAGTACTTGGATTGAATGGAAGGAATCTTAGTTTCCTTTAATTCCAAGAAATCAATATCATCTTCTAAGTTTACACCTTTATGGATTATAGAATTTTTATAATTAAATAATTGTCAATGGAAATGGAAATGATATAGAGGTGGATTGGTTCATATGCCTCAATGTGTGAGCCTGGGCTCTGATACCACTTATAACGTACCTATTGAGCCTACCCGGGAATTTAGCCCCTAAGATCCTTAAACTTGGCATTTGGTGTCGACTACCATTAAAATTTAACCGCAGCCACCAATACATTAGTCTTAATCATTTCATGAAATTTATTATTTAGATTCATCATTAGGCACAATTTTTATAGATTTGTAGAAAAAAACTAGCCCTGGCATGCAACCCATAACATTCATTGGTTAATTACCCCACCAACATTAATTAACTTAAGTCTAATGTAGCTAGCCCGGACATGCATCGGAATCATAAGTCTATACACCTAATCAACTCTTATACAATAGGTAGAATGGCTAAACCAGCCTCCCTAAGTACACATGCAATAGTTAATAGAAATATCATATACTATACCATTGAATGCATGCATCTAGGTCTTGTGACCATTATCTGCCTAGTTAAACAATGACATAATATAACAGTAAATACAAACAATGTTCCTTCTCTAACATAATGATGATCAGATTTAGATTCACCAGATATTTCACTCATCCATACATGTTTATCTCATAAGAAATATTTGTGCAACAATGCATAAGGTTGCCATGCGGATTCTATCATAACAATCCATACTATCCTCCTACCACAACCTCTACTTTTGGCGGTAGTAAAAGTCACGTGCATAAAAATATGAGATCAATTAGAGGAACACATATAACATCACCAACACATATCTGAAGCAATACGAGTAAATAACTAGAACATCTCAGTGCATGCAATTCATAGATTAGATAACATGTAACTCAGTCTCTATAGTTTCAGACTTAGAACCAAAAGGATTTATCACGTATAGATATCATTATCCTACAAAATTAACACACATACAACTAAACCTATATACTAAACGAATTGCAACAATTTACAATGTAAGGACAAACATACAGTACATTTCATGAATATGAAACCAACTAAACATCACTTGGAGAGTGGAGCACTACCACCCAACCATGAATCACCTATGATTCCCCCCTCCCAAGCCAAGGTTCTTGCCATGCATCAACTACCTCCAATTGATCTATGCAATGGGTATTTAATACCCTCTTTCATGATATAGATTTCATTAAGGGTATCACGCTTTTATGGATTTTTCCATTTACCTAGGTCTTTTCTAGGAGAGCTCGCCTCACCTCTATCTTCCACAAGACTTTCCCTCATAAAAGCTTTCTTTTATCTCCCACAAAGCTTTTACGTTTTTCTTGATGGATATTTATCTCCAATTCATCTAATGGATATTTATCTCCAATCCATCCAAGTTTATCTAGAATCACATCAAGAAACTTTATCATGAAAGATTTTATCCTATCTAATTCCTCAATGGGTTTTGGCAAGAATCTCATCTCTTGGTGTCTCTCTTTTTCTAAGTGATTTATTTATTCATTATTTTTAAAATTTATTTATTTTCCATATTACATATCGCACCTATCTTTTCTCAACTTAGGTTACAATAGTCTAACACACAAGCTAGGAGTGTTACACATCATTTGTAATCCACCATCTTACTCTTGGTAAAGAACTCATTCCTCTGAAGCGTTGGTTGACGGTTAAGTATTCCACCACAAACCCTTGGCCTAAAAGACCCTTATATGGTTGGGAGCTAGAATCTCGTTTAAGGGCATTTTTAAATTATAAGGGTTTTAGCGTTGGAAATGCTCCATTTCCTTTTGCACCTCCTCTCATTCACACCTCCTCTCAATGAATGAGGGAGATAAATGCATCCTTCTTGATGCCATAATCCTTAAGAACATTTTTCAGATTTAATTTCCATTCCTGGAAAAGGAATCTCATCACCCCACAGGGATGCCAGTTAGCTTATGAATACTAGTTGTGAGCGATGATACAACATCCCCTTATTAACCATGAGAAAAAGAGACTTTCTGGCTTCAACAAATATTGGGAATTTTTGGCAATCAAAATCCCAAAACAAACCGAAGATATGGAGATCAAGGATCCATCCTAAGAACCACGCCAATCTGGTTATTTATGTTAAACAATTTGCAGGCGATCTCAGACCACCGTACATTACTAGAAACAATTTGCACAAAAACTTCTTGCATAAGTCCACTCCCTAAATTCTTCGCGTGAATTGCAACCAACTTGAAGCTCAAACCAAGATGCCCACCCTGATCTGATAGGCGTATACTCTCTAGCGGTCCCTCTGCATGCCCACTGATGACCACTACCGCAGTCCTTAAAGTAGGGTGGCATCGACACGCATATTGTCCCGACATTGGTGACTGCATGACTCTTGGCAATACCAAAGCCGTAATGGAAGAGAAAGACTTTGGTCGGAGCCTTATCTCTGTCATAAGGTTGCTCGGTATATTGCAGTTGAATGGCAGTCACACCTTCAGCGATTGGGTTTAACTGTCTCCGTTGACATCGGGGGAGAAGCATTCAACAACCGTTGTCTCGTGGCCTCCTCCTTTGCAGTCTGCAATGTCATGGCCTATGGTCACGGCTCCATCCAAAGACCTGTAAAAATACCTTAACATTCGTCATGGTCTCCAACACGCCGTAATTAAAAATGTATATTATTTGATATACCATGTTATTGATATTGTTTAGAAAATAATATAAACAGAAATGATAAATATTGTTAGGTTGAATAAAATACAATACATTTAATAAAAAACATAAAAATATAAATATAATTTTTTTAATTTAAATGAGAAATAAATAAAAAAATGTTATAATTCAACAAAAGGGTTTCAAAAGTGAAATAAGCAACTCCATTAAGAATTACAAACCTAAAATTTATTGCAACAAAAATGTTTGAATATGAAACAATCATTCCGAGGGAGTTGTCTATAATGCGACATTTTGGAGATTCCGACGGAATCCGGCAGAAGAAATGAGGTTAAATTTTGATTTTTAGCAGTTAAAATAGTTTTTTAACTGCATATTTGGATTCAGCGCCCCGAAAACCCCTGGGTAGTTTTTTAACTGCATATTTGGATTCAGCGCCCCGAAAAACCCCTGGGAGCCATTGATTGTGCAGAAACTAGCTATCAAACTTGGGATTCCATTGAATTGCTGCCGGATTTTGACCAGAAAAATCTGCCAGAAAAGCTTTCAAAAAATCGCGTTATAGAATACTGCCATTCCGAGTAAGTTATATTTGTTTTCTTAATGCACAACATGGATCAACAACGTATACTAACATGGATCAACAACGTATGCTAAGTACTTAGTTTATAGGGATTTCAACTCATGTGATACGGGTGTTAAGGAATCATGGGCGTTTAAAGAATCATCCGGTACGTGATGGAGTGTCCCATCTGAATTTAATTATGTAATTGTTCGTCCAAACCTTCCGTTATGTGCACTTTTAAGGGAGTTACATTCAGGTGTACCGGTATTGCAGCATTTCTTTATGTGAAATAATAGATTTAGAGTGACATTGTGAAGATCTCCAAAATAATTTAAAATATTTTAGAAGTTTAATGGAATGTTTTAACTTTTTATTTTAAAAATAAAAATAACAATTATCTCTATTCAAATAAATATTTAGCATGTTATGGAAAATTTGATTAGCACACTTGAAAGGAGGACACGTGGACATTACAGATGCTCCCTGTAGTGGGCATCATATGAGTATGCATCCAAAAACCTATGGAGTCTTTCTGACGTTACAGAGGTTCCAAGTAGTGAGCATCATATGAGTAACACATTGTTGTAGATTTGCCGAAGGATTTTCTCTAATATTATGTTAATGAATTTAATGAACATTTAAGTTTATTAATTTTAAATTTTGTGTTTAATTGCATTGTACCAGAAGATAAAATTTAGGTAATTATAGTTTAGAAAGTATTTTTTTAGTTATGTATTAAAGTAATTTTTTTAAATTTAATATATAAAAGTCTGTAATTGAAATTTAAATAAATAAGTAATGTTACTTTGCTTATGCGCCTTAAATGGTGATCCACATCTTTCTTTATTTATATAAGTAAAGTTTCCAGTTTCGCCATATGGACTACTAATCTTTTTCTTAAAAGAACTAAAGTTGGGATCTTCTCATATATTAATGGTAAGTTTCTTGGCTAGCCCTATACGGCGCTCTTGCCCTGGAAAATATTACGAAATGAATCTCAGGTCAATCTCATGCCTCGTTTATTATTAAATGGTTGGTATTCTTATATTAATACCAAATAAATATATCAAGTTTTTTTTTATGGATTTTACTCATTAAAACAATTACATTAACAAATTTGTAGCTTCATAAAACATTAATTAACCAATGTGGTTAGAAACACTTAAAAAAAATTAACTTATTAATATTATTTATTATATTATTTAAACATAAATTTATATATTACATTAATATATTTTTAATTTATTATTAGCACTTCCAAAAATAACCAATTAAAAATTAATGAAAATAATCTCAAATAATATAAATACCTAAAATTATTTAAATACTTATAATATTATTTGTATTATTAATAATAATTATGATATCACTAAAAAATTAATTTAATTATAATTATAAAAATTATTAATTAATGAAATAGATTAATATTAAAAACTATAGTATATTACTAATAATAATATAATAATAATAAATAAGTAATAAGGATAATTAATAAAAAAAATTAAACTCAATTGCTTATAAACTTAAAGATTTAAACTAAATCTATGGTTTAGTATAATAAACTTTATGAATAATAGTATATATTAAGAATATAAACCTTCGGATTAATAAACCTAAATAAATGATATTATAAAAACAAGCGACTAATAAAATAAAGGGATTATAAATTGAGGGAAATAACATTGAACACAAAGAATTAATATTATAAACTCAAGAGATATAAACCCTAAGGTAATTATTATAAACCCTAAAATAAACATTGAATGGTAAGTTCAATATTATAAACTTTAGGTTTAACATGATAAAACTAAGCGATTAATAAAACCAAGGGATCAATATTTAAAACCCAAGGGAATAACATTAAGCCCTAAGATTAATATTAAATCCTAGGAACATAAACCGAATGGATTAATATTATTGGTCCTGATGATGAACCACACTTGTTGGTTCGAAACGCGTCAGCCAAAAAATTCTCTTATGCGATTTCTACCCAATGTCCTTGCATAAAAGAGATTCATATTAAACCCTAAGATTAATATTATAAACCATATGTTTAATATTAGACCATAGGAATATAGACCCTATGATTAATATTAGAAAGTCAAGGACAAATATTATAAACCCAATGGATTAATAAACTCTAATATAAATATTAAAAACACTAAAAATAAACATGGTTGACGATGGTTTACCATCGTTGATTTTCATATTGAGACAACCCTTGTCATCATGCGACATTAGACCATGGTTGACCAAGGTTGATTTTCATATTAAGAAAATCTTTGTCACGATGTGACATTGGACCATAGTTGACCATGGTTGATGACGGTTGGCAATGTTTGATAATGGTTGATTTTCATATTGAGAAAATATTTGTCACAATGCAACATTAGATCATGGTCGACCATGATTGATTTTCATATCGAGACAATCTTTGTCACGATGCGATGTTAGACCATGACTGGCTTTCATATGGAGAAAATATTTGTTACCATGTGACATTGGACCATGGTTGACCATGATTATAAACCTAAGGGATTAATATTAAACCCAAGGATTAATATATATAAACCCTATGAATAATATTATACGCTAGGAATATAAATAGTTAGATTAATAAATCAAAGGGATTTAGTGTAAAAATATCATTCAAACTAGATTGAATTTCACATCAAAGAGACGAAATCAGGTCGATTTGCATAACTATCACTTTGTCTGCAACCTAGTGTATTGGTTATGTGCTACTTCATTGTTTATAAGATTGGAATTGAAGGTTTACAACTAAGATTTCTGATTGATAACAATAGAGCTCTACATAGGTCAAATGGAAATAACCCTTTTTAGGTGGGCCTAGGATTTCAATGATCGAGTCTCTTTGATCTTGCAGTTCTTACAACTACCCTGGTAGAATATATAGTGATTACATAATAAAATATGTTATAAATACTAATGTTATACTACACAAATAATGAGTATAATATGTGATATTAAATTTGATAAATGAAAAGATATATTGTACACAAGCTTTGAGCCTTTCGATAGCTAAACACATCCACCTCACATCTGTTCAAAGAAAAAAGCCTACAAAAGGCTTTAGTATGGAATGCACACATTCCCATAGTCAAATCTTGGAACGTTCCTTTGCACAACGAACTTCCTCCGTACTTCCACACATTTTCTTAACTTGAACAACATAACCATAAACAAAGATTGTGCTTAATGATCTAATTTTTTTTCGGGCTTTACTCAATTTTCTATTGATATCGAGGAATACAAAAATATGCATAACGACAAAATGATTTAATACTAAATTATTAGCAATAAAAGAATTTTTTATGATTAAAATATCAACACTAATATTGTATTGGTCCACTTCTTTCCTGGGGTTATTTTCAAAAACATATATGGATTATCTAATACTAACATATTACTAGTAAAAACCCTCAATGTGGATTTTGAAGATATGCATAATGAAATATTTCGAGTTTTCTTAAGAAAAAATATACAAAATTCTTTTGTATGAAGAATCTTGAAAGCTTCCTCAACAAAATGAACTTCCTCCACACTTCTGCAGATGTACCTAATTCAACTAATATAAGAATAAATGATGTTTCTTCTCAATGGTTCAAACGTTCATGTGAATACATGTTCTTTGCAGAACAATTCAACCTTTACTCAATTGACTAGTGATATTTGGGAACACCCATTTATAACTAAAATATTGTAAAGAAGAAATAAAGATTATTCAATACTAAAATACTAGTTGTAAACATGCAGGTGCTTGAAATCTTCCTCTACATGATGTACTTTCTCTACATTTCAACAAATATTCTTAATCACCATAAAAGTGACCTATTATTCCATTGTCAAAACCCTATCCTTCACATTCTCTATACATTTTTCTAGGATAGACACAATGTCATAGGGAAAACATATTATTTCGGTGAAAATTTGTGGGATGCTCTAGTCGGTTTTGGTTAATGTATTGGAGGATGATGTCATGCCTATAATATGTAGTTGGAGTATAACAACGGCCTTGTGTTTCCAGGATGCATTTCTCTTTATCTTTTGATTTAACCTACTCATTTGTTGCATTTATTGTGGGAGTCATAGCATTCAGTATGAGAAAGACTTGACTTTATGGATTTAAAATAAAATCATTACATTAGGAGTTGTACAAGCTTGAAATATTTAAATATTTAATAGCTTGACTTCAACTTGATATTCCCAAGTTGATTTTCGATTGGTGGCGCCTACACGTCATAGTCCTCTACATCCGCATTTCTATTATGCGAAAGTTCATTGGAAATTTAACTTATTATGTCGACTTCCACACATCAATTTTCTATACAATGATTCAATTTTTATAATGTTCGAGATTAATCAAATAAAATTATTTAAAATTATAGTAATGTGTATTTGAATATTAGCCATAAGTTATAACATTATTCTATTAATTAATATGGTTAAATTGAATCAACATTGAAGCATTAAGCTTCCCTTTTTCTCAATCGTTACAGTAACGGAACCCCTCTTTTAGCCTATCCGAACAATGCTATGTATCATAGCTACTCATATTGAGAAGTCTCTTATTTTCCACCGCTGCATTACCCATGCCCTATTATCAACCCAAACCAAATATCTCATGCTAACTATATGCTTTGTGCAGAGTGTTTTGCACAGAGAAAACATGTGTGGAGGATGTTGTATCGAAAAGGTTGTGTGTAGGTGAATGTGCAGATGAAGTTATCCTAAAGATGGTTACACAAAGGTGGTTATGTGAAGGAAGCATGTAGGAAAGTAGTTGTGCAAAAAAAATTTATTATGTAAAGAGTTTTATTCGGAAAAATTTCCCTTTTAATATAATAAGTTTTCTCGTTACTCAACATAACATTTACTCAATTAAGCTATATTAGTAGACAGTTTCATATCAATTATAAGTCTCATTTTAATTATTAATGAGCAGAAACTAAAATGTGAAATGTTAAAGATTTTAATTTGAAAATTTTACTAAATTGTATTAAAATTCCTTCACATATATTTTGGGTAAAAATAAGTATTTTCCCTCATGTTTAATAATTTGAAAGATATTATTATTTGAAATTTAAAATGTTGTTATCGAAGATTTATCGGGGTCAATTTGCATACCATTCTAATAATGGTTATTGAATGGTTATTTTATCAATATGTTATAAAAGTAAATATAAATTCTAAAACTAAAAATAATTTTGTATATGAAAACATAAAATCAATATATTATTTATTATTATTAATGAGCATTAATTTTGTATTAAAAATAATTAGATAATTTTATTAAATATGGTAAAATATTAATATGATTTTATTTTTTCCTTTAATTTGAATTTGGTGTGTATTTCTTTTTTATATTAGAAGAATAAGTTAGGTTTACATTTATGTGATATGGGGCTACACTCTTCTGGTACTCATGCGATATAGGTTTGATTATGGCCTCTATCACTATATCTTTAGTGCTTCTGACAGTCTTCTTTTACGAGAGGTTGAGTTACTCTCAAAAAGATTGAATTATAGATCTTATAGTTTACACAATGCTTCATACCATTAGTGATTGAGCTTGACCTACCTTGTAGAACTAATATGAAATTATTACCAAAAAAAACTTTTAGAGTATGAATTTGTGCATTCAATTTTTTGAATATTATATTATTATATTATTTTAGTTAATTGGATATTTTAAGTAAATTAAAATTTTCAAAATTATAAAAAATAATAAATTTATATATATAACTAATTTTAGAAACTTAATATTAATATGCTTATCATTATTTATAAATTATATCTATTTTATTAATTTTTTTTCAAATTTTTTTATAATGATTGATTGATTTATTTATTTATTTTTATTTATTTTATTTTTATTTTATTTTTTTTTCAGTTAAATCTCTTGTTACAAATGATATAAAAATTTAAATTTCTTCTTACAAATAAAAGAATAAAAATATATTATAAATATTATTATTAATATGAATAAAATTCTACTTGGTAATTTTTTTGTACTATATAATCCTCGTAAGGATGAAATCCAGCTTACGAGTACTAGTTGTGAGAGATGATATAAGATACCCCTCATTGACCATGAGAAAAAGAGACTTTCCAGTCCAAACTATAACAACACATTGGAAATTTGGCAATCAAAATCCCCAAAACCAACCTTCAGCTGGCCAAATTGAGGATATGGAGACAAAGGATCCATTCCGGGGACCAATTGTGGTTGTGCAATTGATCAAGGTGGATATGGGTGGCCACCCGCCTATTCTACTTGGACCCCCACCATTGTTTCTTTCAATTTTTCAGTTTCCTTATTTGTAGCACAATTTACTATTTTTGCCAATTTTTCGGGTCATCAACTTCCAGAGCTGTTTTGAGGCCCTAAACGAATTTTTTTGGGAAAACTAAGAGCAATATGGGTCATAGACCCATGTTCCTCACTCAAAATTTGTGTTTGCTAGATAAATATTTCTAACAATGTATTTTGCACATTGAACGGAGATCGCATGCCAAAATTACAACCTCGGGAAGTTGATGTGTCAATTTACTCAAACGGGGCCCATAGTTTGTTGCTTCTTCTCTTAGGGTTAGGTTTTTGGATGTTTAGGGTTTTCCATTATTTCTCAACAATAAATAGTTCTTTGAGCCTCATTGTAACACAGTTCAGAGGCATGTAGCCACTACAAGTCTTCTTAGAGAGAAGATACCATTGGTCGAGATAGTCTTATTTCCATTTTGTTTGTTAGCATATTTCAATATTTGATATTAACGAAATGAAGTGTTATTTCTACTAAATCTTTTTATTTATGGTTATATCGGTAATTTGTTACGTTCTTTTCTAAATCTGGATCAATGGTATCAGAGCCTTCTTCTATTTCTTTGTTTTTCATTGCATGTCACCAATGAGGTCGAGATATAAAGAGTTAGGGCTTGAACTGATCAAACCTTTGCAAGACCAGCCTCGCAAATCCTGACGACCTCCCATGGTAGATGAAAAGAAAGAAAAGGGAGCAGGAGATCCTATCAAAATCTTGCTCCAAAAAGCCATCGAGTGACAAAGGAATGCGATGATGGTTACCTTTTAGAAATCCTTTAGCAACTACCCAAGGGAAATGCATCTACTTCCAACCGCTAATCTGGAAGTGCCACAGCCTTTAAGGTACAAGTTAACTTTGACATTCCCATATTTGAGGGTCAGAGATATGCAGACGCTGTAGATAAATGGTTAAATCTACTAGAAGATTATTTTCCGTTCATGAGCTTTCCAACTAAGAAAATATCACTTTTGCACTTCTCAAAGTAGCCCCCCACGTCAAGGACTAGTTGGAAACCTAATGTGAGCAGAAGGATGAAAGTACAAACTCATTGTTTTCAGCCACACCCACTTGGAACTCATTTCGGAATGCCATCAAGGAGCAGTACTACCATGTCAGGAGCTATAAGGATAAATACATAAAGTGGACAACACTGTGACAAGGAAGGGACCAAGATGTGGCAGAGTTTACCAATGTTTTTCATACCCTTCACACAAAGTTGGGTATCAAGGATTTTGAGAAGCATTTGGTTCTCAATTACCATGGCTGCCTGCACAGGTACATCCAAGACAAGATGGAATTCTTGGACATCTCCTTGCTCGGCACGACATACTGATATGCCTTCAAGACCTAGAAAATTTTTAAACAAGAGAAGCTAGACTTTGGATCTATTAATCCGAAGCAAGGGAAAGGTGCCCCCTAAGCACAGAGAAAAGGACAAAGCCAAGGAGGGGTGGCCTAGGATAACCCGCCAAAGTCGCAATCAAAGAACAACGCCGTGAAGCTGATGTAGGACAGGAGAAAGTGGCGTGAGTTCCATAAGAGCTCCACTCACAACACAAGTGAGTGTCGGGCCAAGAAATCACTAGTGGCCAAGCTAAAGGCTTCAGAATCAGATGCATGTTCTGACTCTAAGTTAGAACACGACAAGGGGATTGACAAAGGGAAGAAGATTATCGATGTGGAGCCCAACACCACCATTGCTACCACCAAGATCTAGAAGGAGGAACCCGAAGATCCAGAGGAGGAGGAGCGCCTCTTCCAATCTAAGATGTGGGTAAGGGGTTCCCTGCTATAGTTCATTTTCAACAGGGAGAGCCAAAATAACATCATTTTGGTAGAGTTCATGAAGCAGCTTGGCTTACCAGCCACAACACATCCACAACTGTACACCATCAGGTGGCTTCACCAAGGATGGGATCTTCACATGAGCCAACAGTGCCACCTTCCATACAACATCAAGCCCTTCATAGATGAGGTATTATGTGATGTTTCTCCCCTTGATGTTTGTGATGTATTATTAGGCCAAATATACTTATGGAAGTAGCATGATGTGTATGAGTCAAGGCTTCATGTTTTTATTGTTACTTTGGGAAATAAGTTGTACAAGATAACAAAGGTAGCACCGCCTACCACAATCTCTTTGGTTACTACAAAACAATGCAGTAAGCCCATTTCCAAAATGGGAAATTTTTTTTCTTGATGATACACCCTTAGGAAAAGAAGAATACGGTGGCCACGACCTCCAAACAAGGCCCCTCCGCATGGTAAAAACAGATGGACAAGGTTGTGGTGGAGTACAAGGACATATTTCCCTCCCCCACATGGGTGCCTATCCACTATGAGGTCAAGTACTCCATCAATCTGACCCCAGGTGCATCATTGCCCAATGGACCAATATATTGGTTCTTCGTTTTGGAGAATGACGAAATTAAGAGGAAGAATTAGGCGCTGATGCAGAAAGGCCACATCCGTCCGAGTTCATCACCCTATGGGAGCCTGAGTGTGTTGGTACAGAAGAAGGATGGATGACAACTTGATGGATGACATTAGCTTGATGGATGACATCTTGCATCCCTTCGCCAACTCATTTGTAGTGGTATACTTGGATGAAATCCTGATCTTCGGCCAGAGTTGAGAAGAGCACCTCCACCACATTCGACAGGTTATGTGCTAATTTGGGTAAATGCACTTTTGGCATGACCGAGGTTCAGTATCTAGGATATATTATTGATGAACGAAGGGTGCATATGGATCTACCTAAGATCCAAGTCATTCAATATTAGCTAGCCCCAACCACTCTCATAGAACTTCATAGCTTTTATGGCCTTGCCAATTTATACCGTAGGTTTGTGTTGGGATTCTCACATATTACTTGGCCCTTGAGTCAAGTCACCATGAGAGGAGCAAAAGTTTGAATCTCAACAGAAGGCATTCGCAGACTTGAAACATTGCCTTTGCTCTACACCAGTTCTCACTTTACCATACTTCTAATGGCCATTCGAAATCGAGACAGATGCGTGTGACTATGCTATTAGAGCAGTCCTTACTCAACATGGGCATCCAGTGGCATATCATAGCGAGACACTCTCAGACATAGTCTTGAAGTATCCCACTTATGAAAAAGAGATGTATTACGTTTTGGAGGTGTTCCAACAATGGAAGAATTACATTTTGGGGAAGGAAATGGTCATCCACATAGACCACCAACCCCTGTAGTTCATACAAACACAAGGGAAGTTGTAGAATGATCGCCATCAAAGTTGGTCCACATACCTACAAAATTTCCATTTGAATATCAAGTATAAGAAAGGTAGCACCAATAATGTTGCAGAGTGCTTCAACCGACCACTAATCATGGCGTTAACCACTGTGCTCAACTCTTGTAGGAACGAGACTTCTGATTGGCCACTTCTCTACAAAAGTGACCCAGAATTTGGCCACACATACCATATTCTCTTGGAGGGTCAGCAAGTTTTAGATTTTCACCTCCACGATGCCCTGTTATGCCACTTAGGAGACCTTTGTGTTCCTTCAAGCAAGCGAACCTAGATGATTTTGGAAGATCACTACAGTCGCACCACTAGGCATTTCAGGGTTGAGAAAACAATGGTAGTATTGCAGAAGTATTTCTATTGGCTAAATATTCGACGGGATGTCAGGAAGTACATCAGATCCTGCACTCCCTGCACCATTGCCAAACTGACCATCAAGAAGCAAGGCCTCTATACTCCACTGCCTACCCCTAGTCAACCTTGGGAATCCATCTCCATGGATTACATGTCAGGCCTTTCTTATACTAAGCATGGAAACAATAGTGTTTTTATGGTCGTCGATAGATTCTTGAAGATGACCATTATGGTAGCATGCAAGAAGCATATCACAGCAGAAGATAGTGCTAAACTCTTCTTTGAACAAGTGTGGGTACACTTTGGGATCCCAAAGTCTATCATCTCATATTAGAACAACAGGTTCCTCAGTACATTTTGGTCCAGTGTTTGGTCGATGCTAGACACCAAGCTCACTAAGTTTGCAACTTTCCATCCCTAAACTCATGGTCACACAGATTTCATCAACATGATGATTGTACACATTCTGCGCATGTAAAACTCAAAGCATCCATGCACATGGGATCAGAGCCTTCCTTATGTCCAACACAGCTATAACTAAGCTCTCCACAACTCGACCAGCCACAACCCTTTTCAAGTGGGCTTGGGATTCCAGCCACTATGTCCCACTGATGTGGCCATACAATTTGTAGCTACTCAGGAAGATTCGTCTCATGTCCAGTCGAAAGCCAATAAGGAAAAAAACTTCATTTAGCACATCCAACATATCCGACAACAAGTCCATGAAATTCTAGAGAAATCAAATTCCAAGTACAAGCAACAACATGATCAACATCGGGTGCCACACAAGTTTTAGGTGGGCAACAAAGTCTAGTTACATTTGCAAAAGGAACGCCTTATCGAAGCATATTGGAAACTCAGACGACTCTGATATGGTCCTTACACCATTACCAATGTTGTGGGAGACAATGCATTTGAGCTCAGAATTCCCCCATTCCTTGGCCTGCACCTAGTGTTCAATGTGGACCACCTTCGACCATACTTCCCACCATTGCTGGACACATGAGACATTGTAGAATAGCTCGCACCTACAGAGTTAAATCTAGATTGCATGGAGCAAGACACAACTAATTGGATCATGGACACGCATATCAAGAAGACCCAACATCAAAGGATCCAACTATATCGAGTTGTCAAAGCGGGCCAACTCCTTCACCAGGGCAAGTGGCTCACCAGGGACCAAGTTGAACAGAAGTTTCCTCATCTCATGAAGGAACTCAACGCAATGGGGAACATTTCTTCCTAAGGGGTGAGTAATTATCCAGGTGGATATGGGTGGCCACCCTCCTATTCCACTTAGACCCTCGCCATTGTTTCTTTAAGTTTTTCACTTTCCTTGTTTGTCGCACAATTTACTATATTTGGTAGTTTTTCAGGTCCTCAACTTCTAGAGCCATTTTGAGGCCATAAACAAAGTTTTTTTGGGAAAAGTAGGAAGGAAATAAGTCATTGAATATGTTTCTAAATCAAAAGTTA
The DNA here is from genome assembly GCA_000404065.3 of Pinus taeda. Taxonomy (NCBI): domain Eukaryota; kingdom Viridiplantae; phylum Streptophyta; class Pinopsida; order Pinales; family Pinaceae; genus Pinus; species Pinus taeda. The sequence continues at coordinate 39,059 of APFE030804163.1, forward strand.
TAGTCCTCAGAGATATATTTCTAATGAGGTATTATGGGTGTCAAACTGAGATCGTCTACCAAAGTTACGACCTCGGGAAGTTGATGTACCAATTTACCCAAACGGGGCCAATAGTTTGGCGCTTCATCTCCTAGGGTTATGTTTTTCGATTTTTAGGGTTTTCCATTGTTTATCAACAATATATAGGCCTTTGAGCCTCATTGTAAGACAATTTAGAGGCACGTAGCTCCACATCTCTTCTTAGAGATAAGCTATCATTGTCCAAGCTAGTCTTATTTCCATTATGTTTGTAAGCATATTTCAATATTTGATATTGATGAAATGAAGTGTTATTTATACTACATCTTTTTATTTATGGTTATATTTGTAATTTTTTGTGTTCCTATTTAAATCTGAAACAGAGATTATGCCAAACAGTTTAGAAGTGATCTCACACCACCCTTGAAAAGTCTAGGGAAACATTACTTGAAACATTTTGTAGGAAGAATTTCCGCATAACTGCTCATCACTCCATGAATTCTTTGCATGAACTACAACCGATTTAACATAATGTACCTCCATGGCTCACCCGATAATCAAGCTGTTAGACTCCACTAGCTTAAAAATTTTCTCTATTATAGTTAGAATTTGACCGTATTTACCGATACACTAATTTTTGTTATTATATGAACCTTGTCATTCAGGGAATCATACCAATTTTAAATAAAGTTGAACAACCCCAAACGTGGGTCATTGATGTTATCTTTGGATTTCCTTAATAAATCTTATATATTGGCTTGATATTAAACATACTAGCCTTCCATTCATAACATGGTTAAGTTGCAGGTATGATTCCTCATCCCTTAATATCATATGAACGGTTATTATTCTGGCAACTATCTATACTACTCTTAAGAAAGGAATTTCATTGAGAGTACTAAACCATACTATTACTTTTAGGCATACTCTTCAACAAGATCTCTTCAGTAGAATCGACGGAATACCCCTTATGCTTAACGAGATTAGTGATTCTAGCTTGTCCGTACTTTGATAACTTCATAGAAGAATGAACATAGATATACTGCAATTGTTATTGTCTAACTCCTACAGGCACCAAAGCTTTCACTTGATGTTAGAATTAATAACTATATTAACATTATTATATGGCCATTTTAGAGTAACGACTTCCAAGGGACATTACAAAAATCCTTAATATTAACACACTATAATCTATTTGTGAATGATTGACACAGGCTAATTTCTACTGTGAATGGACCTTAAAACATTACCGAGAACATGCTTCTACAATTAACATCATTTTGAAGTTCAACGTGCATAAGAAATCTATCATTGCATAATATAGATAATTTCAACCATCATATATCTGAGCTAATTGATTTTAATCTCATATGAAGTGATGACATAACATGAAACACATACCATGCAAGTAAATATCATCCGAACACATGGAAACACCTTTAATATCCATGCACATGAAATTCATTCAAATATCCTCAAAAATAAGAAAAACTACTCCTAATAAAATGTGAACAGTAACAAAGAGTGAGAGTAAGAATCCACATACAACCATTCCGTGCAATTGACACCAACTAAATCTCGCTTGGAGGGAGGAGCACCACCACCCAACCATGAATCACCTCTGGTTCCCCCTGAGCTGAAGATCTTTCCTAGGATCAACTGTCTCCAATCGACCAATGCACTAGGTATTTAATACCCTCTTTCATGATTTAGTTACCATTAGTGGCATCTCGCTTTATGGATTTTTCCATTTTCCTAGGTCTTATCTGGAAAAGCTTGTCTTTATCAACATGATGCTTTTCCACATAAAATCTTTCCTTTATCTCACGCAAAGCTTTTATGTTCGATGGATCGTTATCTCCCATCCACCTGATGGGTATCCAATCCATCCAAGCTTATCTAGAAACTCATCTAGAAGCTTATCATGAAAGATTCATCTATATCCCATTCCTCATGGGATTTGGCAAATCATCTCCTCTCTCTTGGTGCTCCACCCTCCAGGTGATTTATTTTATTAATTTATTTAATAATACATTTTCTTTTCATATTACATATCACCTAGCTTTCCTCAGCTTAGGTATACAACCTTTAACACACAAGGGAGGATATCATAGCTAAATTTAACTTAGCTTAGGTTTAAAATAATGTAATACACAAGGGAGGGGTGTTACATACTCCCCCCCTTAAATTTTACACCGTCCTCGATGTATCACTACATCATATCTTCATTCACAGGTAGCTCGTTTCCAAATCAGCAGCTTTCATGGTTCTACCATCTGATGCAATTTTTTCGATGTACATCTTCCACGAAGAGTGCTCCCAACATCTCTCCTTCCACAACTACCTGTCACACATTTTTTCAAACTATTTATGAGAATTTATTGATGCAAAGTTTAACTATCATAATCTGTTACTATTAAAGTAGCTATTGCTTATCATTTATTTTATCTGAAGAATACATCTCCTCTGCTTTCATTCTTTCAAGCCTTTCTGTTATTTTTGAACCACTATTGCTTAAAGTATCTCTGCATACAATACATCAATTAGCATATTTCCCATATTAATATGCCTGCAAGGTCATAACAAATTATTTCACATCACAATATATATTTATATGCATATATTCATCGTAATCAAATTGCAATTAATTATAGTTACTTATACCAACTTACTTTCTTTTTTCTAGGTAATCTCCAGGTTTATTTACCTAACTGTTGCATACCTTGCACACAAGGTATGTTATACACACCAATACACATTTCATTTTACAACCATGTAGCATATGTAATCATATGGTCCCATGTGTTGTTGTACATAGTCTAGTTGTGGTACAACCTATAATACCATCCTCATGGTGTCACCTGCATGACATAAACTTTACCCGCATATTTTTCCACCATGTTAGTATCCTAAAAACATTCATTTTCATGGTTCATCTATGTAATTAAGAAAGTTTCTATGTTATTTATAAATACATTCTATATGTCATGTGGTTACAATTTGTTATTGGATTCATGCACACCTTCTACTTAATGTTCTAAAGCAAACTATTAACTCATAGCTATTGAAGTTTAATATTCATGACATCATTAATTCACCTCGTATATTTTATTGTTGCTCTATTTATGCTTCAACAACCTATTGACCATGCATAATTCTTTGTAGTCATACATAAACGTTCTTACTACTTACAATCCTACACACCTTGTAGTTGTAAGTGTTTATGATCTTAGTGTATTTACATGTTGGCTAATTCTTAAGATTAAATCACCAAAGATGAGTTATCTATTTATTAATTCTGTTTGAATCACGCAACATTTCTTTATGTTGTCCAGACACCTTATCAATGCAATATGATAAGAGATCCTCTCAAAATTTCTTGCTACAATTTATGATATGAATCTAAAATAGATTGTTAAATATCATTTAATTGACCAGGGGTTCATACCATTTGTGCTACCTCACCAATTACTATAGTTTTCACTAAAGGATACTTATAGGTTCTATTATATGTGTCTTGGAGATCAGTTTAAGTTAAATTTCCCCTTTAACCATAATTTCTTCCAACAAAAGAATGACTCACATTGTAAGAAGATGCATTAATCAAAGTTTTAATTTGACCATAATTTGTACAGTTACATAATCCTTACACTATAACATGCTCTCACAATCTTTTACTTTGGTATAATACTTTTATAGCAATTATACCATTTATAAGTTGTTTTTATCGTCCAACATCACTTTTAACATAGTCATGCATACTTTGGCTATTTACTATTGGCACATAACAACATATGCAGAGATAGCTTGATTTAGACTCAAGAATCTTTCTTATATGGATGCATAACATGAATACCATCCCACCATTAACCGTTTAATAAAGACACTATTCTTACAAGTCTATAATACTGCACAAACACGTGCTTGCATGGTAAATTCATATAACTTATTAACATGCATGGCTATTAAGCATGTCCCTCCACACTATGGTAACAACATGTAAAACTAACCATGACATGGTATAGGTATAATATATAACAATTAAGTCCATATACAACCATGGACTTCCTCCATTATTTAATCCACCTTTCATGTAAATCTCTTACCTGATCTAGCTTTCCACATGGTTCCTCAATTGGTACATGTTATGGTTTGTGTTAGAGGTTAAAAAACTTTATAATTCCTCTTCATCACTCATGATACCAATTTTTCCCAAGTTTCCCTCTAGTTGCTATCACGCATATATGTATTTAACCCACACTTCTGAAATTGCAATCTCCACATGTGAAAATATGACTAATTTTGAGATTTACATGAGAAATCATCCTATTAAGATAAACTCGAATTGACCTTGCTTATCATTATACATGAGGATTTAATGCATAATATTTATCTAGTTACTTGTTAGAAGTGTACTATGTCCCATAATAACATAGTAATGATCATGTTCTGATATAACAGAGATCTCACCCATCCATATACGTTAAAAATATAAGTATTTCTTCTTACACATCATCATCCATGCAAATGCTATCATAAGTAGGATATCTCTAATGAGTGTGATAGCAATTACCCACTACGCCACTTACCACTAACTCAACTATTTGATGCATTAGAGACACATGCTCTTTATATTCTTACATTGTTCATGAAAACCCATTTCATTTCATAACACCTTACTAGGGTTTGACACTTATTCTTTTATACAATTATATTTTTAGTTAATTCCCTTTATAGCACTTGTAGACGTATCAATTTGCTTGCACTAAAGTTGTGAATTCACCCATGCTATCCACCTCTTAGAATAATATATCTCATTCCCGGCTTTAATCCTTCACAAGGACAAGAATATTTCAAGTGACCTCAATAAGATTATAATGGATTTTCATGTAGTCTTCACCATGATTGTGAATATTAATAAACACATACATGGACATAAGCACAACCATATCCTTAATGAAAATTTAACAATTAAGAGCATTTCCTAATGAGATCCTTCTCAAGGACAAGAATATTTCAAGTGACTTCAACAAGATTATAATGGATTGTCATGTAGTCTTCACCATGACTGTGAATATTAATAAACACATACATGGACATAAGCACAACCATATCCTTAATGAAAATTTAACAATTAAGAGCATTTCCTAATGAGGAATTGAACAGTTCCTTACGTTCACATTTCTTTATAATTGCCATATTATCCAACCTTTGGTGGATGACATAGTGTTATATTCTTATCCATTCTGGAGGCAACTAGCATACTAGCTCCAAGGCTTCTTAAATATTAATATTTCTTTGTTGTTTTCATAAGCATGTAAGTACCATGATTCTTTACTTGAGCATAAACTACCAACTTGGAGAAAGGCATTCATCATGGTGTGCACCCCACAATTAGCTAACTAGTATAGATAACTGGAACCGTAGATTATACCATACAGATTCTAATGTACCCTGGTCTTATGCATGAATGTTTTTTTCTAGTTAACCATAGGTATCATTTGTTTCGTAATGATGATTACATTTAGATTTAGGAGATGTCTCACACACCCATATATGTACATCCAGCAACAAGGTTATTGTAATTTGTTCCACTTCAATATACTTATCCCATGCCATTTTTACAATAAGTTAGATGGCTCCATAGCCCCAAGCCATAACAACTACCATGCAGCTACTCCTTTAGGTAGTGAGAGCCATGGGCATAACAATGAAATCATTCATCATACATAATGCTACTACCTTAATTTCATAACTATAACTAGAACCAACAAAATAAGAAAATTTCCTCAGAAATCCTTATGCATACTGATTTAACTCTTCTACACAATTCCAAATGAGTAGTTATTAACCCAATGCAAACTATTTTTTTTCACCTAGATTTTCCAAGTTTTTCCAATAGATTTTTCAAATCTATGTTGCATGTTTCTAATTTTTCAATATTCATTCATCGTGCCTTATTCATAATTTGCCCCTACCCACAAGCAGACATTTTTAGAAACAAATTCTTCATTGTTGACCATACCTTGGTTAATGTGTTAACACCACCTATGCGATAGAATAAATAAAATATGTCCTTCAATTCTTTTTAAGATTCTCTATTTTTTTTTTTTTTTTTAAATATAGAAAGAATGAGGAATATTTTATTTCATCATATTTAACTGAAACTTATTAAAATTAGTACAATCTCATGCTAAGCATCATCCCCTTCTTATAAAGTGGATTTTAAAATCCACGTTAAGTTATTATAAGTCTAATGTGTACATGATAACAAAAAATAAAAACAAATTAACTCTAATTTTTATTTATTTTACAAAAAATAGAAGGAATGAGGAATATTTTATTTTATCATATTTAACTGAAACTTATTAAAATTAGTACAATCATCGTCCCTTTCTTATAAAGTGGATTTTAAAATCCACTAAAAGTTATTATAAGTCTAATGTGTGCATGATAACAAAAAATAAAAATAAATTATTTAGCCAAACGCCTGAGATCAGCGAATGTTTAATATACACATGGATTGTTCCATCTCTTCCTCTACACATTCCCTCTGGTTGGCTCACACAAATACGTGCAACATAAATATGTTTCATTCCCACCAGCTACACACTACGTCTTATGCTGGATAACACAGTCATTATATGGAAGACCAATCCTACTTTCAAACAACATCGATCTTTACAATGATCGACGGGAAACGGATCTCCTCACTCGTCAACACAAATTGTATATATTTATTAATCAAAAGGGTTGCAAACACAAGATTAAAGGACAAATATACTTGCTGAATACACAAAAATATATAAAGCACGAATCAATGCATGTATCAAATTCCATCCCACTCTATCTCTGAAAATAGAGCCCTTGATTAAATTCCACCCTTACCGTATCTCTGAAATCACATCCATATAACTAATGAAGTTTTGCATGGACGTTCATTGCAATTTCTGGTTGGACTCAAGCATGATTTTTACCTCCTTGAAGAGGCTGTAATGCCATCAAGGTAATGGTTTTATAATTTTACATTCAAGGTTGGTTGTGATGCCTTGAAATCCAATGAAAAGCTACATGCCCATAGGCTACATTTATAACAACAACAAAAATAAGGATCAGATCCTCATCCTATCTAATCCCTAAAATAGTCTATGATTCTACAAATTGGGGAAAATCGATTTATAAAATGAAATATTGTTTTCAGGCTACATTCAGTTTTTGAAGTTAGTATTTTCATTGATTTTCAATCGAAAATATTCTGCACCAAAATAAAAAATAAAAGAAAAATCTGCATTACACAAGCTTAGAGTAAAACTACTGGCCAATCCATTCCAAACACCAATACTCCAAACTTAATCTGCATTACACAAGCTTAGAGTAAAACTACTGGCCAATCCATTCCAAACACCAATACTCCAAACTTCGTCATTTAAACGGATAGTCAACATGAGAGTGATAGTCAACATTAAGGTGTTCCTTCGCACATGCTAAGAAGTGGATGGGCAAGAGAAAGTGTTGCTCGACCATGTCATGCAGATGGGAGAGAGGGGCAACCCTCAGTCTGTTTTACAGACCATCGACTCCTACAATAGCGATGATAAGGGTCCCTTTCTTGATTCCGCCATTTCAAAATACAATCCCAAGGTCACCCTTATGATCAGGACGTATTGTAGTTACTCTGTTGCGTTGTAGATGCAGAGGCCTAAGAGTATGCTCCTCAAGGTGGAGATGAGCCCCCTCAATTGCCAAATCGTATTATTTCTAACTCGGCAACAATGGCTTAAACCGTGAACGTATCATAAAAAAAAAATAAGAATAGAGATTGAAACCGGACCTCCCTGATCGAGCCTTAGTGTACCCCATCCAGCAGTCAACCTGGATTTGTGAGAGCCCTACACGTTATTCAATAAGACCATTACCTGCTGTTACCCGACTAGAGCACTATCTATTGCTGCATCCATTAATAGAGGGAATTTATCCTGTCTTTATGATTTTATCCAATCGTGTTCATGATTATCATATGGGTAAGATAATGTTTTATGGTTTCGAGATAAGAGCGGTGATGAGGATAATCATCTCCTCAACCTATATCGTTCACCCAACAGATAAATTCCTCCAATCAATCATGGAAACAACGTCACTGCTTCTCCTGGAAACCTTATCACTTGTTTGGTTATCTGGCATATTTCCTCTTTGTCATAAAGAATACACAGAGACAGTATCATAAAAAAAAAAAAAAAAACAAGCCTTTCCGATGATGTTTCTAAAAGATATAATAGGCGAAGGCCAAGGCAAGCTTTAAAGGTGTGGATATTACAGCAACAATGTTGCTATCAGCATCCTTTCTGTAATTCATTAGTTTCCATGGCTAAAAAAAAATGATAGCTCGCCAATGAATGTTAACCACTGATGGCATTTAAACCTTATCTAGGTACGCATGATCATCTATCACAGGCAGTAAATTAGTGCGGTCGAAGAGGATAATCAGTTGCGTTATCTAATCCTAAAAGCGCTTAAAATTTATATTCAACAAGCTTTTAAACATTCACTGATATTTTCTAGTTCTACATGATCATCTATCACAGGGAACAAATCAGTGTGATCAGAGAGGATAATTAGTTGCATTATCTAATCTTAAAAGCGCTTCAAAATTTCTATTCAACAAGCTTTTAAACATTCTTACACCTTTATCTGTATATGGATTCTAATTCGAGCCTTTGCGTAAAAGACAATGTTCAGAATGCACCTTCCTTTTTGTGATTTTATGTCAATGATTTTGGTTTGTCTTCTCCGTCAGAAAGGTTTAACTATGACATAGTCATAGTCCTGGTAAGACAGTAAACTGCTTATTTTTCTCACCCACATAACTATAATGTTGTCTTATACACGGTCTAATCGTAGTCCTCCATAATCTTCAAGATATGATTGAAGTCATGGCTTTAATAATAATTTTGAGATTCTTTCCTCATAGCATTGTTTACCAAAGTCAATAGTAATTAAAGTCGATAGTTAAATATGATATGCTATCATTGGTTAGGGTTCCGATGAGGTCTTGGTTTCAAACATTCTTTCCACGAGTATTAATACAAATCCAAATGGAATGTCACATGCATGATGTTTTGACCCATTATAACTAATGGACATGCATTTATAACCCTTTAATCAGATTTGTTTGGTAACAAGTATTACCCTATTTTGTCATATTCTACGGACGCTCCGATATCATTTGTAATCTACCTCCATGGCTTACCGAAAATCTAGCTGTTAGGCTCCACTAACTTAAAACTTTTCTCTATTATAGTTAGAATTTGACCGTATTTACCAGTACACTAATTTTAGTTATTATATGAACCTTTCCATCTAGGCAATCATACCAATTTTAAATAAAGTTTAACAGCCCCAAACGTGGGTCATTGATGTGGTGTTTGGATTTCTTCAATAAATATTATATATTGGATTAATATTAAACATACTAGCCTTCCATTCATAACTTGGTTAAGTTGTGGATACGAATCCTCATACCTTAATATCATATGAATGGTTATTATTCTGGCAAGTATCTGTACTACTTTTAAGAATGGAATTACATTGAGAGTACTCAACCATACTAATACTCTTATGCATACTCTTCAACAAGATCTCTTCATCACAATCGACGGAATACCCCTTACGCTTAACGAGATTAGTGATTCTAGCTTGTCTGTACCTTGATACCTTCATAGAAGTATGAACATAGATATATTGCAATTGCTATCGTCGAGTTCCTACATGTACTAGAGTTTTTACTTGATGTTAGAATTAACAACTATCTTAACATTATTATATCTCCATCTCAGTGTAATGACTTCCAAGAGACATTACCGAAATCCTTAATATCAACACACTATGATATATTTGTGAATGACTGACACATGCCAATTTCTACCGTGAATGGGTCTTAAAACGGTTGCCAAGAACATGCTTCAACAATTAACTTCATTCTGAAGTTCAACCTGCATAAGAAATCTGTCATTCCATAATATAGATAATTTCAACCATAATATGTATGAGCTAATTGATTTTAATCTCATATGAAGTGAGGACATAACTTGAAACACATACCATGCAAGTAAATCTCATCCGAACACATGGAAACACCTTTAATATCCATGCACATGAAATGCATTCAAATATCCTCAAAAAGATGAAAAACTACTCATAAGAAAATGTGAACAGTAACAGAGAGAGTGTAAGAATCCACATACAACCATTCCATGCAATTAACACCAACTAAATCTCGCTTAGAGGGAGGAGCACCACCACCCAGCCATGAATCACCTCTGATTCCCCCCGAACCGAAGGTCTTGACAAGGATCAACTGTCCCAGATTGACCAATGCACTGAGTATTTAATACCCTCTTTCATGATTTAGTTACCATTAGCGGCGTCCCACTTTATGAATTTTTCCATTTGCCTAGGTCTTATCCAGAAGATCTGGTCTTTATCTTCACGACGCTTTTCCACATAAAAGATTTCCTTCATCTCCCACAAAGCTTTTATGTTCAATGGATATCCAATCCATCCAAGCTTATATAGAATCTCATCTAGAAGCTTATCATGAAAAATTCATCTCTATAGCATTCCTCATGGAATTTGGCAAATCATCTCCTCTCTCTTGGTGCTCCACCCTCCAAGTTATTTATTTTATTAATTTATTTAATAATACATTTGCTTTTCATATTACATATCACCTAGCTTTCCTCAACTTAGGTGTAGAATAGTTTAACCCACAAGGGTATCAAACCTAGCTTTCCTTAGCTTAGGTCTACAACCTTTAACACAAAAGGGAGGATATCATAGTTAGCTTTCACTTAGATTAGGTTTACAATAATATAATACCCAAGGGAGGGGTGTTACATTTAAAGTTCAAAGCAATAGGGCCACCCCGAACCGATAGGTGTTTACTATCTAATGGTCCCTCTGCATCCCCACTAACAAACACTATCACAACATTTGATGTAGGGTGCCATCAATATGCATATTTACTTGACATTAGTGACTCCATGAATCGTAAGAAGATGAGATCCCTAATGGACGAAAAAGACTTTGGTCGGAACCTTTGCTCCATCAAAGAGTTGCTTGGTAAACTGTGGTTGAATGGCATTCATACCTTCAAGGACTGAGTCCAACTATCTACATTGTCATGGTAGGAGAAGCATTTGACAACGATGGTTTTGTGACCTCCTCGTCTATTGATGAAAATATGAAAGAATATTTTCTTAAATCAATCCCTGTAGGAGTTGGTCCCCTGAATTTGGCACTTCCTCCAACCACTGGGATCAAATCCCTGTTAAAATACACAATGGGAAGCTTAACTATAGTGGAAGGAATGGTAAAGGGAATAAGTGAAAAACCACCTATGGATGTTCTCATTTCTCTGTACAAATCCTTCTACCGCCAGCCCCAAGAACTCTTTAATAATTTAAATAAAATTCTTTATGAGATTCTGACCATCCACTATGGCCCACGTAACTTTTAACTAAGGAAAACCTCACCAATCGCCCTTGGTTCTTGTGGGCCCCACAATCCCATCACTTAATGGATCTCAAGAATAATAAGTATTTTTATCACTGACACTTGATGGTCCCTAGTCCCCAAGTCTCTAAGGCTTAATTAAATTAACGTATGGGATTCTAGACTTTCCTGAGTTTCCTGACTAAAAGTCCATTACAATATTCTGTCAGTTGATGACCCCTCATCCATCACCTGAATCACTCCTCAGCACTCAATTAAAATAATTTATGTAATTCATACTTTCTGAGCTTTCGAGGCCTCTAGGGTAAGAACTCTATTACGGGATTTCATAAGTAGACGGTCTGAAGCTCTGACAAGTGAGAGACTCTTCCAAAACTTAAAAACAGCTAAGTGTTAGCCTTTCTAGTGTTAATATTAGTTTTGATCCTCCCACTCGTCTAGACCTTTTGCACCCTTTGGTCCTTTTGTTTGGTTGTGTGACTCCTTTATGAACACTCCTCTCCCTTTTTCACCCTCTTCACACCACTCTAATGCTAGTATTGGGGATTTTAAAAATCTTTGTATTGATAATTAGACAGATTTTACTAAACTGTGTGAAATCAAAATTGCAGAAGGACTACTTATGCAATTGGAGAGCTCTCATAGACAAATTTGTCACTCCCATTCACTCTCTACTCAATTTGTCATTAATCAAATAAATATAAAATTACATGATTTTTTTTTCAGATGCTTGAATATAGCATATGAGGACTAATTTTGGGAAAATTAAACTATACTACAACCATTGCAACAAATTATCTAATTTTAATGAAATACATGGTAATCTAACAAACCAAAATTTGAAGAACCAACTCCTTTAGTAAATGATTTTAGCATGTCGGTCAATGACAATGACAATTACGGATGTGTATACATCATATGTGATCTAAAGTGTCATGGCTTATGGAAGCAGCCCCTTCCATAGTCCTAAAAAAAAATCCCTCGTCTTCATCACAATCTCCAACATGCCCTAGTTAAACATGTATATTATTTAGTATATCATGTTATTAGTATTGTTTAAAAGATAATATAAACACAAATGATAAATATTGTTATTTTGAATCAAATATAATACATTTTAATAAAAAGCATAAAAATATAAGTCTAAAATTATTTAATTTAAATGATAAATGAAAAAATAAAAATTTTATAATTCAGCATAAAAGTTTCAAAACTGAAATAAACAACCTCATTAAAAATTACAAACATAAAACTATTTGCAACAAAAATGTTTGAATATGAACCAATCATTATAAACAAGATAAAGAAAAGTTTTCAAATGACTCTTAACTCGAATTTTTGCAATACATGGATCAACCACATATACTAAGAACTTAGTTTAAACTTTATAGCAATTCGGCTGAATTATCCTAAAAATTTAATTGTTTCCAGATACATAACCGATAATGGGAGATGAAAATTAAAGCAGATAATGGGAGATGAAAAACTAGTATCTCTTTTGCCTCAACATTAAAACATATGAATGGGTTGTCGAGAGTGAGCAGTGAGCAGTGAGCAAGATAAAGCCAAAGCTCACTCAAATTACAAGTAGATTATGCAAATTTCGAAACATGTACCTGAATTGTTTGAAGTATATTGGTGATTTTTTTCCAATTGAAGAATTAATTCGAATTCGAAAGTCGTTACTATGGTTTGCAGTGGTTTCAACTCACGTGATACATGTTTTAAGGAATCATTACCTCCGGGACGTGATGGAGTGTCCCATCTGAACTCAATTCTGTAATTGTTCACCCCAAACCCTCTGTTAAGTGCAACTTTAAGGAAGTTCACATTGAGATGTACCGACATTGTGAAGCTCTCCAAAATAATTGGGCAGGCTTGGTGAATGTGAACGATCGCGATGACAAAGCGATGGGTAATAATAGCGTATAAACACATCATATTTAATCGTCATATTTATAGGATTTCAGTGCACGATGATCTCTGCTTTATCTCTATAACATCTAAATAAAACTTGGACTCTACTTCAGCTTGGGAAAAAACATGATCGAATGTCTCACTCTTGACAGTTATTCTTCCGTATTTTGATATAAATTTTCCTTCAAAGAGAGTTCTATAAAATAAGAGTAATCGACATTATTCAAGTCAATAAAGTGCGTACAAATTTCGTGGACTACACATCCCAGACAAACATGCCCCACATCTGTGAGAACCTGAATATTTTTAGGATTCTCTAGATGTTTTAAATTTCTAAAGCAATAGACTGTTTCAATTTCTATCATAATGCCAAAATGGTTGTTCCTTTATGAATCTAATGCGAAAGTTGGATAACGACCTTGAATTAGGGTCCAAGAGGCCATCCCTTGGCACATTATTGATGTGTATATGAATTGTGTAGAAAACACTCATATGAATTGCGGGTAAGTGCTTGACCATGGTTGATGATGATTGGTAATGCTTGACCATGGTTGATTTTCATATTGAGAAAATATTTGTCACAATCCAACATTGGACCATCGTTGACCATTATTTATTTTCATACTAAGTCAATCTTTGTCACAATGCGATGTTGGACCATCACTGATTTTCATATTAAGAAAATCTTTGTCACAATGTGACATTGGACCATTGTTGACCCAAAATGATTTAATACTAAATTATTAGAAATAAAATCAATTTTTATGATTAAAATATTAACAATAATATCGTATCGGTTGACTTTTTTCTAGGTGTTATTGCAAAAAACATATATGGATTATTTAATAACATATTAGCAGTAAAAACCTTCAATGTGGAGTCTGAAGATATGCATAATGAAATCTTACGAGATTCCTTGAGAAAAAATATACAAAAGTCTTCGCTACAAAGCCCATAAATCTGCACAATGAAAGCTTGAAAGCATCCTCAGCACAATGGACTTCCTCCGCACTTCCACACATGTGCCTAATTTCACCAAGATTAACATAAACAAAGTTTCTTCTCAATGATTCAAATATTAATGTGAATACAGGTTCTTTGCATTCCAAAATAATTCAAACATTACTCATTTTACTAGTGATATATGGGAATACATATTTATTACTAAAATATTGTAAACAACAAATATGGATTATTGAATACTAAAATACTAGTGATAAACACACGGGTGCTTGAAAGCTTCCTCTCAACAGTGGACTTTCTCTACATTTCCACACATATGCTCAATTTAAAAAAAAAATCCATAAAAGTGATCTATTATTCCGTTATCAAAACCCTATAGTTCACATTCTTTATATATATATTTTTTGGGATAAACACAATGTCATAGGAAAAACATACTATTTTGGTGAAAACTTGTGGGCTAGTCTAGTGGGTTCTGGTGGGTCCATTGGGGGTGACATTATGCCTGTAATTTGTATTCGGGAGTATAGTAATGACCTTGTGTTTACAAGATGCAATTCTCTTTCTGTTTATGGATCTAAACCAAAATTCAATGCAATGCATCCTTTGTGACAAGGACTTGAATTTATGGATCTAAAACAAAATCATTGCTTTAGGAGTTGTACCATATTGAAATATTGAAATATTTACAATGTTGAATTCAAATAAATATTCCCTAGTTTTGATTGGTGGCCCCTACACGCCATAGTCCTCTGTATCCACATTGTTGTTGTACGAAAGTTCAATGGAAATTCAGCTCGTTGTGTTGACTTTAAGACATCAATTTTCTATACAATGATTCAATTTTTATAATGTTACAGATTAATGCAATCAAACTATTTAAAAACTATAGTAATCTCTAATTGAGTGTCAACCTTAAGTTATAACATTAAGCTATTAATTAATATGGTTAGATTGAATCAACGTTTGAAGTATTAAGCTTCTCTTTCAAAACAACTACGGTCTCAATTCTTATAGTAAGGGCATGCTCTTTTAGCATATCTGAACAATGCTATGTATCATAGCTACTCATACAGAGAAGTCTCTTATTTTTCCTACTACCACTTTACCCACACCCTATTATCAACCCAAACTAGAGAACTCATGCTAACTATATGCTTTGTACAAAAAGTTTTGCATGGAGAAATCATGTGCGGAAGAGGGTGTGTGGAGGTCACTGTGTAGAAAGCTATGTAAAGGATGCTTGAGCGGAGGTGGCTATGCAAGGGAAAGATATAAGAAACCAGTTGTGCAAAAAACTTTTACTATGTGAAGAGATTTATGTGGAGAGTTTTGTATGCAGAGATTTTCCTTTTATTGTGTGGAGTTTTCTCCACACTCTGCACAATCCTTACTCAATTAAATAGCTATAGCATTAGACATAAAGACTATGTTACATAGAAGTTATAAGTATGGTTTTAATTAGTAATGAGGATAAACTAAAATTTAAAACCATAATGATTTTAATTTGAAAAATATACTAAGTTTTATTAAAATGCCTTCACATAGATTTTGGGTTGAAAAACAATTTTCCCTCATGTTTAATAATTCGAAATATGTTGCTAGCTCGAATTTAAAATGTTGTTATCGATGATTTCTGATCGGGGGACAATTTACATAACATTTTAATAATGGTTATTTTATCAATAAATTATTAGTCCCTGCCTCCGGCATTGCAGGGACTATAGCGTTCGATACGCCGTTGACCATCTATTAATTTAACTGTTGACCGGTTTTTTTTTGGGTTATTTCTATTTTAACCAAAGTTTATTAGGAACAAGTTTGCATTATAAAAATTTTAACCAAACTTTTGGATTTAGCCTCTTATTGCAGGCTTCACGTGCCCCAATGCTGTTTTTAAGAAGGGAAAGCCATTTTATCCTAAGTCTTTAATTCTTTAAACTAACAGAATTAAAACTAACAGGAGGTGAAGGGATTTTATCCTAAGTCGATTTTATCCTAAATCTTTACAAGCTTACACCTGGCTGCTAGGGTTGTTTACAGCTGCCTAGATGCATGCACCTCCATTCCTTCTTATATCACCTCACCCAGCAGTGACCTCAACCAAGACATTCGAACCAGCAACTGGGGCAGCGAGACGTTACAATGACACCCGAATTTCGCCTTCCAAATGCAGGCGTGCCTTACTGTGCTACATCGTCTTGTTTTAGTTCTTGCTAGGGTTACATTTCACTTTTAAGTTTATTTGCTTAACTATTACCCAGTTTGAAGATTCTAACCGCATGTATTGCAGCTGTTACGCCCCCAAATGCCTCTGGCGTATCCTGCACCATAGCTGCTCTACTCTCGGCGATAGTTCTCAGCTCTGCTCTCGGCGATAGCTCTCAGCTCTGCTCTCGGCGATAGCTTCCTGGCCGCTCCACCCTGCAAGAAGTAACGTTGCATATATTGCTGCAACAACATATTTTATAGAAAATCGACATATTTTATAGAAAATAATGGTTAAATCTGTTCTACTTCTATTTCTGTATGATTAGACTATTTTTCTGTATGATTACACACTATTTCTGTATGATTTTTTCCTTTTAGTTGTTTAAATGTCATTAATTTGGTCCTTCTTCTACTGCTACAAAAATAAAGAATGGCGGTACGTTACCTTTATCTTTTCACTGTGCCTATACGATGTTGCTGTATTCAATTTTCTGCCTTTACTGTCTAACATCCTTGCTTGTAATTTTTGTAGGTTGCTTATAAAAAAGACTAGTGTAGCCTAAAAGATGGAGCTCAGTGATTTCAAGCCGCTCTATATGGGATTTTCTTTTTTTTATTTCAGAGGTAATATCAATTTTCTTTTTGTTTTAAGCCACCAACGTTAAGGCTAAAAAAATGGTAAATTTAGAATGTTTATTTGCTTTATTTTGATTTCTCTTCATATCAATCACTTGGTAATCTAAAATCCTCAATGACAAGTCCTTTTGAAAAAATTATCAGTTTTTTTTGGTTCCTAGTGACATAATCCTGAATAATAATAACCCTTTTACAAAACTTAACATTACACTGAAATTTGTAAATCACAGAATTTTGGATTAGAAATTGATCATTTTACAGTTTTATATCCATCACACACACCCTACGCGCATATATATCCCTTGATTCTTTCAACTTTTCATGTCTTTAAGCATGGTTATTAATCGTTTACCATTGAATTTTTCATCCTTTGTATAGTTAAAATAGATCATGTGTTCAGATTACTCTTATAAAGATAAATGTATATATAGATGAGAAAACCTGAGAGAGTAACCAGATCGTTTTCTGTGAGACCGACATCCTTAAACTTGGAGATGAGTGTTGAAATATTCGATGTTGGGGCCGGAAGGCTGTTAGCTACTGCTGCTTTGCTTGCTGTTAAGCTATCTCTCCTGCCCAGCGGCACCTCCCAATATGGTCCTCGTGTCTGATCATGACAAGAAGAAAATTCTCCTGTTTTAACTCTATAATCTTCATAAATCTCTGAACAGGTAAATGCCCATTTATGAAATTTGAACTTCAGCAATAAAGCAGTAAAATTTTACCAAGACCACAGAATCCCGTGCTGCCATTGCAAGAATATCAGCACATGAAACTTTTCCAGGGCATGCAGATTGAAGCTCGTCTTTGATGGCATCTATGACTTCGAAACCACAGGAGGAGTTGAGGTTGGGACCTGCTGTCTTTTCTCCCTCAAATGTAGCAGTGTCATCCAGCAGCACTGAGACCTGCACAGAGATACCGGTGTCCCTGCTGAAGTTGATCAAGAGGTCAGCTGTATCACCGAGAACGCCGGAGCAGAGAACGCCGGAGCAGAGAGCAATGGCAGTAGTTTCTGAAACCTTTGATTCTTGAGCAGGTCCCGCAGATTGAAGCCATGACGTGGGAGCTTGGACAAGAGGGTGGCTTCATCGTCCCGATGCTACAAGGACACGTGAAGTGCATGCAAACTGCAAGTTAGAACACTCGTTGCTCCGAGACGTGTAACCTCTTCTGGATAATAGTGGGCTGACGTGGAACCGTTAAATTAAAAAATTGTATTTTAGATGGCCAGATATGAAAAAGCTTTTTAGTTATATATTTAATTTTTATATATTTGCAGTCAAAGACTGCCATAACATATGGTTACAAATTACATATGTTCTTTACACAAAATATATTTATTTATTGACGAACACATTACATTTCAATGTTTTAATTCCTTCTCATTTTCGTTTCATGGTTTACGATGCACAATGATGAGTTAAATAATGATAAACACGGATGCAAAAGTTTAATATTGGGATTTATTTATTTTTTTCAGTACGAAAAAACATAATATAATTGGTTCATAATATACATAATTATCATAAGTTTATATTATATGCCAGTTTGGTAATGACTGAAAACCAAATATATGATGATCTTTTCAGAACAAAGTAGAGAGGTCCATCTATCCTTGGACGAGCCTGAAAATCGAACATTGTCCATATACAAAATAGTATAAACAGAGCTGTGGATATTAATGTATACAAACACCCATTAGCTGAATGATGAGTTATAATTAGAGACATTCCAGAACCAAAAAGTGCTCCACAGAAATGTGCGAGATATCATAATTACAAAATATAATATTGTATATGCATGGATGAAAGATCGCCTGAAACATTGATATTGACACGAGCTGCGATAAAGCTATAAACGGAAGGTTATTAAAATTTTTATTTATCTATACAGTGTTCCAGATATTTTAGAAGCAATAACTAAATAAACCCGAGGCTCGTTGCGATCTATTGGTAAACCAGAAATATTTCTTGAAAAATGTCGAAAGGCAAGAGTCAAAAACAACTTTCTACACTGGTTAGAGTAAATAATGCACAGATATCTGGCAGAGACATAGTTCATTCTCTTGTGAAAATGATGGACGAGCTGGGTTTCAATTCCCGGCAGGGACTACCGCCACGGCAATGGCTCTCTTGTTGTAATCTATAAATGTAAATATAAATTATAAAACTGAAAATAAATTTGCATATAAAAGCATAAAATTGATATCGAAGATGCTTAATAGAGATTATGGTTGGATAATAAACCGTTGGATTTTCTTCCCTTTTTGTGGTTTTGTGGTTGGTTTCGACTCCTGGCTCCTTTTTTCATTCTTTTATTTTTTTCATCATATTTAGGGTTGTGTTTCGCTTTCATAATTCTAATCATTTCATAGTTCCTTCGTAATTTTTATTCTTTTATTCCATTTTATTGTTTTTTCTCTATATTATTAGGATTCATGTACATATATTTTCTTAATTAATTTAGTTCATCGTTTTTTTTCTTCGACCTATAGTAAATTCCCTATTTATTATTATTTTATTTAATTTTATAATTTCCCAATTTGTTTGTATTATTAATATATTTTTCTATATTTAGGGTTTTCCTTTCCAAATTCACTATTACATTTCAATCTAAAGTTTTAATCTCAATTAAATAATAAAATTAATTATTAATTTGGCTTTGTTATTTATTTTTTTTTGACTTTTAGTTCATTTCTTTTATTGGTTACTAATTTTATTTTATTTTTTAAATATTTTATTGGTCACTTGTTTAGTTTTCCATTTTATTTTTATTCCTTTTTACTTTGATTCTTTAATATGTTACTGTTCTTAAGGATTTTCTTTTATTTTTTTATTTAT
>APFE030804163.1:62732-103628 GCA_000404065.3 Pinus taeda
ATAACTATATTAAATATTGTAAAATGTTAATATGATTTTATTTTTTCTTTAGTTTGGATGTGTATTTCTTTTTTATATTAGAAGAATGGGTCACGTTCATACTTGTGTGACATGGTGTTAGGCTCATCCTTGTGTGACATGGTGTTAAGCTCCTCTCGTATGTGTTGGAAGTTTCACATCAAATTATGTAAAATTGGGTAGAAATGTAACTAGTTAGTTGTATACTGAAATAGCAGTTATGTAATGGAGGAGGCTGGTATAAAACTAGTGAATGCCCGAGAAATTTAATCATGGAGAGTCATTGTTGAATTATTAGAGATTCCAATCCCTTGCCCTGTGGATGTTTCCTTGACACCCTGTCAAGGTTTTACCATGTAAATCCTGTGTGTTTGTGCATGTGTTTGGTTTCAGTTTCCAGTTAGTTATGAATATTTCTTAGTCAATGTATAAATAAATGTGTGTATATTATTTCCTCATTATTTCCCCTATTCAAACTACAAATGGTATCAGAGCGTGTGTTTGGTGTTGCGTGAAGGTTTTTCTATGAGGAGACGTTGTTGGAGAGCCAACGTCTGCATTGAGGAGACTCTGCATGAAGGACAAAGCCTACGTATAGAGATAAAGGGGGAAATCTGCGTGGAAAATCGTGTAATGACCTACATGAATGCGTGAAGAGGAAACACTGGAATGACTTGCATGAATGCATGAAGAGGAAGCATTGTCCCTGCATGTTGCTTGCATGGAAGTGCCCATCTGCTGCCCTACGTGTGAAATTACTCTGCTCTGCTCTACATGAAGAGGAGGCATAAGCCTGAGTAAAGAGAAAGGAGGACGCAGGAACACGAAAAACCATCTGCTACCCTGCGTGTGAAGTTACAACTGCATCAAGGAAGGCACCACTGTTGTGTGAAGGAGGAGACGTTGGTGACAGCTTGAAGCAACCAAACCCTATCTCTGTGTGCACTGCCACTATGAGAAAAGAAAATATGTTGGGAGATCATGTCCTCTGCATGTCGGTTGAGGAAGTCTGACTGTTGCCCAGAAGAACACGTTGGTGAAAGCTCGCGTGCACCCTCTGCCTGACTGCTGAGACGTTGCGTGGATTGGCAAGGAGGCTCATTTGCGGCTTACGAAGAGGTTGTATTTTCTGTGTATTGGTTGAATAATCTAGAGCCATTGCTTGTAGTGCATTGTACAGAACTCGAAGAGCAGTTTACAAGAAAGAAGGCACTGGTCAAAGCTTCGTGAAAGATTGGGTTTTTTTTTTCCAGCAATTGTTGAATAAATTTAGGGTTTGTTAAAGGGTTTTCACTGAATTGAAAAAACAAAGGCTTTTCCTTTAGCGAAACTAAAATTAACAAAAGGAATTTTCAGAAAAATATTGTAGGTTTTTTTAAGTCAATTTGTGAAATTTCTCAAGAAAATTGAAGTACGAAGCATTAAAACTTGGAAATCCTTTGTTGGAATGGGAAATCCTTTGTTGGAAGAAGACAATTGAAATATTTTTTTGAAGAAACCTTAGTTGAAAGAACGAAACCCTAAGAGGAAATAAATGGCCAAGATGTCGAATGCAAAATTCGAGATGGAGAAATTCACCGGCAAGAGCAATTTTTCTCTTTGGAAACTGAAGGTTAGGGATCTGCTTGTGCAACAAGGGTTGCACAATGCATTGGATGGAAAAACTAAGAAACTTGCAACTATAACTGATTCAGACTGGGAGGACTTGGATGCCCGAGTTCTCAGTACCATCTGGTTATGCCTGGCAGATGAAGTTCTCTTCAATATTGTTGAAGAGACTACAGCTTTAGGATACTAGAAAAACTTTATATGACAAAGTCATTAACGAACATAATCTATCTGAAATGACAGTTGTACAGTCTTCGAATGAAAGAAGTTTCAAAAGTTGCAGAATATTTGAATGTTTTTAATACATTTATATGTCAATTAATAGATATGGAAGTTAAAATTCAAGGAGAAGATAAATCCATAACCTTGTTGTGTTCTCTACCCGAATCATGGGATCACTTCATAACTTCAATCAGCTTGAGCACTACTGATTCTTTGAAGTTTGAATCAGTCATGGGAGATCTCCTGTCTAAAGAAGTACGAAGGAAACCCAGTACTGAAATAGTTGCATCAAAAGCCATGGTAGCTAGAGGACGTTGAAAGGAAAGAGGAGAAAAACCAAGGGTTCTTCCAAATCAAAATAGAAGGGAAAGAAGTGTAAGGCAAAATGTTGGCACTGCAATAAAATTGGACACTTGAAGAAAGACTGTTGGAAAGGAAAGGAATCTGATAACCCAAAGAAGGAAGCAAATTAGGTCGATTCAGGTATGACAAACGAAGTTTTATCTGCTGAAGAATTATGTATGATAGATGAAAATTCATCTGAATGTAATGTCTCTCAGGGTTTAGATAGTTGGTTGTTAGACTCTGGTGTTTCTCATCACATGTGACCACATAGAAATTTGTTTACTTCATATGAAAATGTAAATGGTAGTTTTGTGTTTATGGGTAATAATGTGTCATGTTAGACTTGTTGGGATGGGAGATATCAGGATTAAGATGTATGATAATAAAGTTAGAAAATTAACTAGAGTTAGACATGTACCTGATTTGAAGAAAAAAATTATTTCTTTGGGAGTGTTGGATTCAGATGGTTATAAGTTTACAGGTTAGGATGGTGTCTTGAAAGTCTCTAAAGGAGCCCTAGCGGTTATGAAAGCAGAAAAGGTCAGAAATATTTACAGGTTAAGAGGAAGTACTCAGGTCAATGAAGCAATAATTGTGTCAGAAAAGGAAGAAGCAAGTACTCGTTTATGGCATCAACGATTAAGTCATATGAGTGAGAAAGGTCTTCAGACGCTGATGAAACATGAATCTCTTCCCAATTTGAAATCCTTGAAGTTCGATTTCTGTAAACATTGTGTGTATGGAAAATAGTGTAAACAAATATTTAAAGATGGATTTCATAATAGTAAAGATATTTTAGACTATATTCATTTTGATCTGTGGGGACCATCCCCTGTTGTGTCATATGGAGGTGCTCTATATTTTTAACATTTATTGATGATTTCTCCCGTAAAGTTTCATTCTTTATGCTAAAAAAGAAAGCTAATGTATTCAATGTATTTAAACAATTTAAAGCAATGGTAGAGAAAAGAACAGGCAAATCTATTAAATGTTTAAGAACTCATAATGGTGGTGAGTTCACTTCAATTGAATTTGAACAATACTGTAAGGATGAGGGAATTATTAGACACAAAACTGTTTTTTATACTCCTCAACAAAATGGTGTTGCTGAGAATATGAATCAGATTCTTATGGAAAGATCCAAAAGCATGATCAACAATGCTAACTTACAAAGGGAGTTGTGTGCAGAAGCAATATCTACTGCTTGTTATTTAGTTAACAGATCACCTTCAATAGCAATTAATTGTAAGATTCCTGAAGAAGTTTGGACACGTCAATCTTGTTATTATTCACATTTGAGGATATTTTGCTATGATGCTTATTCTCTTATTTTGAAAAATCAACGTTCAAAATTAGATCCAAAGTCAAAATGTTATGTCTTTGTTGGGTATGACTATGCAGTGAAAGGATATAGGTTGTGGGATTCTAACTTACCTAGAGGCTCTCACTCTCTAACTTGCCCAACATGCCTAACATGCCCAATCACTTTTACTTTCATATTTATCCTAACATACGAATTTGACATTAATTACATGACAGAGAAAATATTTAATACGCAACATGGGCAATTTTACATAATAAAGGAGTGTGGGAAAAAGTCTAGGAATGAATGTTTGCCCATATCTATTTAATAAAATTTACTAAATGCCTTAACTTCTGTGATGTGTTGCGGAATGGTCCCCTCTGACCTTTTGTTCCCACTTTTGTCCTTCTCTCTGCAAACAAAATCGCAATTGTGGAGTGGTTGACTTGGCAAGCATGGCGTTTGTCATTTTGTTTGAGGCGGTGGTTGGGATTAATATTTCCAACATCAATTATTATAGATGATTTTCTAGTAGTAAGGTTGTATAATTTCGTTACATAGACATCTTCAAAATGTTAAAATGCCTCAACATGGTTGAGTCTATTGTATATACATATTTTAACTTATTAAACTAGATTCAAAAACTCAATAAAATTTATGAGTTTGTTGGAAAAATATTTTTGGTAAGAGTACTATAATTATTTTATTTTTTGGATTTATATTTGATCAAAGTCAAAGTCATAATGAAAATCAATAAATATAACTAGCATAAATCTATTAACTTCATAACATATTCATTTTTTTATTATGGTCAACATTAATTTTCTATTTAGAGCACTTGTCAACTCAACCTACTGAACTAGAAGACAAACTTAAGCATCACAAACTTACACATCCCCATATTACACTGTAGAATGAGCCTTTATACTCAAAGATCAAAAAATAAAAGTAAATGAAAGAGTTAAACAATTATTCTGAACTTGTTAGCATTTAGAATAATAGATTTGTCATAAATATTCAACAATTTATGATTTTTTAGGTAATATTTGATTCTTGAGAAATACTTCTTAACTTATCATACATTGTCTCTTTCCTTACACTATATTTTGAAATAGTTCTTTGTTGGTTTAAATTGTTAAGGCAATCCTATTCTCTATTTTGGAAAACAAAAAGCATGGCATGGACTCCTGAATCTAAAATTTGTTGCAGAAAATGAGATTGAACAAGGTAATATTGAATCTAGATCTTGTACCCAATTTGGTTGAGTTTATCCAAGGAAAATCTAAGGATTCCCAATGCATAAATTTTCCTCCCTTTGAACTTGCCTCATACTAATTGCAAGTAAGTATTTGGAATCCTGCTGGAAGTGCTGATCAACAATAGATTTTCACTAGGTTAAGCTCTGTCGATTCCTGGTTAAAGTAGTTAAGATCTATGTATCCAGATTTTGAGATTTTTTTTTTACAATGTCTGGATACATGTAAATACCATTAATTCCCAACAAATCGAAGTTTCAGAGGCATAATTCTTTGGTGTAAAAAAATCTCATTTGTTGAGAGATGTTTTATTGTTTTCACATTACGTAGAATATCTTCAGGAAATTAAGTGGCTTTCGATGATAAGTACCTTTGTTACTAGAATCTACTCTACCTTATCTACATTAAAGGTAACGAGTGGGATTGGTTCAATCTAACTTAACTTGGATTTGCACTTAGCATTATCTATTGGTATATTGAGATAACTTAACCTGGATTTTCACCTAGCATCATTTATTGATCTATTGAGATATGCTACATAGCTGTGTGCAAATTATGTGTAATGTTTGATTTATAAAATTTGGGTGGCTTTGGATAACATGTATTTTAATGATATGACTTTCAGGAAGCAGGCATGGGGGTTTGAATTTTTCAATTTCGACTTTATGAACATAATACCATTTTGTGGGGCAGAAAAATTGGATATCATGTTATTATTTTTCAATTTTAATTTTATGGATGATAATTATTGTATTGGTTTGTACCTAAATGATGTCCAACTGGTACATTTTCTTATAACATTGTTAAATGACGCTACCACTATAGGACACAATCTGATAAATGAACATGGTTTAATGATTGAGCAATTTACAGTATGTGTTTATAAATGAGAATGTGAGATTCTAATCATTTGTACATTTGGCATATTTTTCATCATTGCGTACAAAATTTAGCACAAACTAGTAGCGAAATACGTAGTATCAGCGACTATAAAAGTGCGGGGAATAACCTAGGAAGAGAACACTGCAACAATTTTCATAGGAGAGTCCTTTGGCCTTTTTAATCATTTAGTTTCCCTTTGTGAACTTACAGGCAGGAAAATCTCTTACTGATGGCCATTACACAGAGGGAAGACCATCAACAAAGATAAGACTCAGCTCATAGAATGGAGAATCATTCAACAAAGTGTATCTGATTCATTTCAAATTGTATTTTAAAAACATAACCTAAATGAATGGATTGCTATTTTTAAATTGGGATATTTTTATTTTTATTTTTTCTCTTAAAATATTAATCAACTATTTGATTTTATTTGAAATGCAAATTTTAAAAATAAACTTGGAAAATCTCTAGGGTTTAACTTCACTGGTATCAACTATTTGATTTTATTTGAAATGCAAATTTTAAAAATAAACTTGGAAAGGCTCTAGGATTTAACTTCACTGGTATCCTTCATATTCTAAAATCAACAATCTACCCTCACTCAAATTTACATGAATAATCCGATCTCTTCAAACTGCTGAGAGCCCACCTCTTACCAGCAACTGCCATACCAACAATTGCCATGACTGCCAATGCAAAATCCAGTAGGAAACAGGCCATCATGCCTCTTAATCTAAGTTCCTTGCATTTAATTGATATGAAAACCTACCATATTTATCTTTGTTTTATTGGATTATGTGACTTATGACGCTTTTAAAGCGAGTACCGCACTTAACCCGGAATGGTGTTTTTTATTTTAGGAACTTGCTTTATAAGCCATAAATGGTTTGTAGACTTTGCAATTTACAAATGCGTTGTGCTGTATAAGTTATAGTTGATTTGTTGTACCAGTTATAGTTGAGAGTGTAAATCCTAGCAATAGTGATGATGGACAAGAGGAAAACAATATATCTCTTCGTAATGATACTACAGAAAGACTTGAAACTGCGTATCGGGACAATATATAATATTGTTGATTCTAATGGTCATAATGGTGTGTGAGTACCTAAAGATACTATAGAAAGACTTGAAGATGCATATCAGGACAATATATAATATTGTTGATTCTAATGGTGATAATGGTGTGTGAGTACCTAAAGTAGTTACGAAAAAGTTGTTTAAGTTACCAATGGAGATGGCATATAAAACAAAATTGTTGTTGAGCCTGTTGAAGATCAATTTTCATGAGGGCTCCTTCCAAGGTTTAAACTGGGTATATTATTGTATATTGTGGAAGCCCCTCATCAAATTGTTTAACTAATTACCTGATGCCTTTGTAAATTTTATGGTCAAGGTCTTCGTACGGAACATTAATTATAATGTTTTCTTTTTGGAAACTCACATGGAGCCAAAATACATTTATAATCACCATTCAAGTTTTCTTTGAATTGATTTTCTATGACAGCCAGCCATTAAGAGAATTCATTGAAGAACCTACCATAAGTAATAATGGTTATTTTTCAATATTATGTGGTATCCTTAGGATTCCATTAAGGATATCAGAATATTGAATTTATCTTCCGTTAGGATTCCATTAAGGATAGCGGAATATCGAATAATTTATCTTCCATTATTTTGCCATTAAGGATACGGAATATTGAATTTAACTTCAACTCATGCAGAATACACTTTTATAAGTTGCAATGAGAAGCATTCTGGTTGTTATGGGAAGAAATTAATGTGTGGTTATGTTATTTATTGGAGGTAGTAGTTTGCTTTTGATATTTGAGTTTGCTTAACCAATAAAAGTATATTTGGGCCTATTTTGTCCATTGGTGATTGGTGAGTTGTAGGTTATTTTTGACATCTAAATTCTTTTTGAAATTAATATAAAATATTATTTGGTCATTTGTTGTGACAGATTTTTCATAATTTTGTTTAAAGATGACTTAGCCATTCTATATTTTTACATGAACAATTAATTGTTCCCTAAGATAGGATTTTGAGATATTTTACTAGAGATATGACAAACCCATTTTGCATTCTTTTGTAAATATTGATTGATTCATTTAGTTTTCTTTTGAATAAAATGTATACTTTGGAATTTTTTAATATATCTTTTTTTGATAGAAAAAGCTAAATAAAAACTAATAGCTCAGCCACTATAAACAAATGGATGCATAAGTAAATTTTAATACACAAATTAGCAATTTATTGTCTATTAAAGGCTAGGCTCTGTGTTCTATAAGAGGAACTTAAGAGTCTCCTGGAATTGGAGTTTGGAAGCTTAATTTTGATAGGGCCTCAAAGGAAAGAAACAGGGAGAAAAGGTATAGGTGCAGCAATAGGGGGAACTCAAAGACATTGTGAAATTTTTCCAAAGTGAAGGATCTGATTTAGTATCTAAAAACTAAGCTTGAATTTGATGGACTAACTACCAAATAATATCAAAGTTCTATTTGATATATTGATTAGGGGATTTTATTCTTGCAAAACTCTAAGACTTCCATAATAGAAGGTACTCAAATAAAAACAGTCAAGATGGAAGGACGACAAGAAACTTGTTGCATCTTCTTTCATCTATGCTACCTTTTCCTATGCCACTGCCTTAAGGCTTTTCCTTTGCAATATTTGGTGCAATTGTTACTTTATTTATTTGAATATAACAATAAAAACTATAGTACGACTACAAAAAAAGAAATAGAAAAATTAAAAATTTGGGTTAAGTATAGGTTTGATGCAAGCCAGTCTACCCCATTGCTTAAAATTTGTTGCTTTAGGACAACTTTACAAAGGTTTTAATATGCCTAGGCTATTATTTTCTTGGTGGTAGGGTCAAATAGGCTATTTGTAGAGGGTTGTAGAGGAAGAAATCGAATTCAACGGTTTGGGTGGATTCTAGGTGGTGGGGTCAGATAGGCAATTTGTAAAGGGTTGTAGAGGAAGAAGTAGAAATCAACCTTTTGGGTGGGTGGTTGCATTGGAATAGGGGAGCTTTGTAATGGTGGGCTAAAGAGTTTGAATGTTGTTTTTGCTGGTAGTGGATGAGGGGAGATTTGCATTAATAGATGGTAGAAGATGGCACGAGCTTCTAGGATGAGCAAAGAGAATTATGAGACTGAGCATTAATCCCTTTTTATTAGGGAAAACTCTAAGATGGGCATCTCACCTTAGATGCATCTCAACCTTTTTTTTTCCAACCTTGTTTTTTATTGGGTACTAGCAGGATCCTAGTTTCTGCCCTTCCTTGTGCCTTGCATACACAATACTAGAAATCATTCAAACATATATTGCATCCCTGGAATCCTATTCAACGTTACAGGCATTCTCATGGTGAGAGAAATTTTGTTTATAATGGATTTTTAGCTGACAATTGAACTATGAGCACTTTATCAATTTAGATGAATATGTTGACCATAATATGCATTTTGGCTACTTTATTTCCAATTTTTACATGCAATTTCGTTTTTTGGTGAACTTATTATTGCTATTTACTTTGATCATGACAAATGTATCTATATCATAGTTTATTTTCTTAATGGCATCTAAAAATATCATTTTGATTTCAACACATCAAGTTTATTTCCTGCATTCATTGAAAAAGAAACTTGCAATTAAGTAAAAAAAATTCAAATTAATATTTTGAATGGTAATTCAAACAATATGTGAGTGATTTATCATATGCATGACTTTTTGCATTCATTGAAAAAAATTAAAAAGATATAAGAAAATATTGTGACTGAATGGTAATTCAAACAATATGTGAGTCATTTGTCATGTGCAATTATTTCTTGCATTCATTAAAACAAAAAAACAACAAAAAAACAAAATTGATAGTGTGAAGGAACACTAATTCAAACAATATATGAGAGTGATTTATCATATGTAATAAAAATGCATTCATTGAAAAAAAACTTACAATTATGAAAAAAACAAATTGATATTGTTAATGGTAATTCAAATAATATGTGAGCTATTTATCATATGTAGTTCTATCGATCAATTGAAATCTTATGCAATTGTATATAAGGTATAAGGGTTTCTAATTGAAACTATTTTGCATTTGGGTTGTTTATAGCATAAAACACTCAGGAGAGCAGGCCATGCACAAAAGTTGATACATTCTTTTGATAAGGTAGGACCTCATAGCTTGTTGAGTGTAAGTTTGAAGCTTATATAAGAACTATAGAATCGTTATGATTTTCATGAGCTAGAGGCTGCCTCCTCTTTCTCTTCTAATCTAGCATCTCACTTATAAAGGAAAAATCACATCTCACTTATAAAGGAAAAATGCAACAGAAATGGACAATTGCTCTCCTTTCTCTATTTTATGGAGAAGATAGGAAGATGCCACATGCCCTCCATTGTGAATAACAATAAAGCACTAAGGCCTTAAGCTATTCTATAGAGAGTTGGTCGCAGGTGTAAATAATGGTGGTTGGTGGAAGCTAGTGTAATCATCATTCATTCAAATATGGAATGCTGCTCTAGTCTTAAAAAAAAACTAGCAAGTATAAATAAGGTTGATTGGTGGCAGCTTAAGTAATAATCATTCATTCAAATATAAAATATTG
Source organism: Pinus taeda (assembly GCA_000404065.3). NCBI lineage: Eukaryota > Viridiplantae > Streptophyta > Pinopsida > Pinales > Pinaceae > Pinus > Pinus taeda. Next base: position 72,980 of record APFE030804163.1, read on the forward strand.
CTCTACTCTTAAAAAAAACTTTAGATTAAAATAACCTCGCTTAGGCTAAAAATGACATTTAGGTAGGTAAAGTTCGCAATAAGGCGATAAAATCAAAATTTTGTTAAAAAAATTGGTCACAGAAATTACCCATCCTAAACTTTGGTTAAGAAAAATATTTTGTTCAAAAGATAAAGTAATTGCTGCTTAAGCTATTGCTATAGTCTGCTTAAGCTATTGCTATAGTCTTTGTGCTACGGTAGGTAGGGACTACTAACCTTTCTTTCTCATTTTAAACCAACGATTTCGTTTTGGATTCGCAAACTTGCTTTATTTTATAAAGTTTTATATTGTTTAATTATATAAACAAAGTAGTGTACCATTCAAAACTAGTGTTGTCCAAGTGTAAAATAATTTATCACAAGTCCTTCTTGTCTATGGACAAATATGAGTATTTAAAAGATAGTGTAAGTTAAATCACAAAACTATTGACACCGTTCTTCAACCATTTGTTACCATTGCACTTATCTGAAATTGGCAAGGTAGTCCCAGGGTCAGCAACATGTTTCTTTACATATTTGAATCCTGATTTAGGTTGGATACTAATTTAGGTAGAACAAAAGACATATCACATAATAAAAAATATGTTTATATTGCTTTAGGTAGAATGCAAGACAAAGCTATGAAAGGAGAAATATAATATTTTCAAGATTGGCTACAGTTGGAGTAGAGTTTGAGAAAACGAACTGCTAACGAGCCTTAGTTTTAAATATAGTATTTTGACATATTTTGAGACTTGTATTTTGGCATATTCAGAGTCTCGGAACGTTAGTGCGACATAGTGGAACGATTGACCAGATTAGTGACCAGTAGATACCAATAGAAGAATGTCGTGGCTTTATAGAAATTTGGGTTATTGAATATGACAACTTCTTTTCAGAATCCAATTATGGGCAGGGAGCAAGCGTTGGAACAGCTCAAATAAGGAATGGAAGACGCTGAAAGAAGATCAGTACTGAAAGAAGATCAGTACTGCTACCTCAAACTTATTCTATTTTATTGAGTTTTATGTTATTTAATTATATATACAAGTTAATGTACTATAAAAATGAATAGTGCTGCTGTGAAAGTGTAACATAAATTAGATAATTTATCACAAGCCCTTCTTGTCTATGGACAAAATATGATTATTTAAAAGGTCGTGTATATTATATCACATTAACTACTGTCATCGTTCTTCAACCATTTGTTACCTTTGCACTTATCTCAAATTGGCAAGGGAGTCCCCGGGACACCAACCTGTTTTTTGTTTACATAGTTAGAACAAAAGACGTATCACATCATACAAATATGTTTATATTGTATTTCGTAGAAGGCAGGACACAGTTTTCAAAGAAGAAATATAATATTATTGTTTTAGTTTGAATCCAGGAAACAGTTTTCAAAGAAGAAATATAATATTTTCAAGATTCGTTAAAGATGAGTTCAACAGAACACTACAAGCCCTTGTGGTCAAAGTATATCAAAGTGTAAAATAAATTATCACAAGCCCTAGTTGTCTATGGACAAATATGAGTATTTAAATGATAGTGTAAGTTAAATCACAAAACTATTAACATCGTTCTTCAACCATTTGTTACCTGAACTTGGCAAGAAAGTCCCAGGGTCAGCAACATGTTTCTTTACTAATTTAGGTAGAACAAAAGACATATCACATAAAAAAAATATTGCTCAGGTAGAATGCGGGACAAAGCTATGAAAGGAGAAATATAATATTTTCAAGAGTGGCTACAGTTGGAGTAGATCAGTTTAAGAAAACGCCCTGCTAACCACCCTTAGTTTTTATATAGTATTTTGACATATTTTGAGACTTGTATTTTGGCATATTCAGAGTCTCGGAACGTTAGTCTGACATAGTGGAACGGTTGAGTACCAATAGAAGATAACCTAGAGAGTGGATTAATCTGTTTTGCGAACGAGGAAGGCAACAGCCACGTCACCGGTATTGCGAAGGAAATCTCTAGATTTCCCAGTTACTCTGCTCGCAATCCTCGTGAAAATCACATCCACCAAACGTTCATCCCACCCGAAGTGACTTCCCACAATACTTTCAAACATAGACTTGTAATAGTTTTCTAGGATTTTGGCAATCATCCTCTCTTCCCCTTCTCTCACCTCCGTAAATGGATGGGAAGGAAACGTTAGAAACCTCATGCTTTCTATTTCGAACGACTGCTCCGTCTCCACTATGTTCTGCACTTCCTCCACAGTTGGACAGTATATAGGAAGGTTTATGGAATTCAGTTTTCCTTCCTCGATCAACCCCTGCCACCCAGAATCGATCATGTATTGAATAAATTATATTCAAAAGTGTATTATATTGATTTATCTATACTTTTTACCTCCTTCATCAGCTCCTCTAATGCTCCTTCCAGCTGACCAGCGAAACCTCCCATGATGCCTTGTTCCTTTATGTCACCCGAACTACGAGCCAAGAGTGCTATGAACATGCATCCACCGGGAACCATCTCATGTGCTCGGGCTTCTAGAAATGAACCGAAGTCTTGCCTGAATTGCTTCAGATACGCAAGGCTCACTGCATCGCTGGATATATACGCATGCCCACCATTCCAAGCAGCAGAATTTCTGTCCACAACGCTAGCAGGAACCTGAAATTGAAATGCGTTATTAATACCTCATCTAATCACATGACAACATTTGGTTACAGTAAAGCGGATTATTGAGCCAGAGGTTAACATAAAAATTAAATAATTAAAATAATTATACAGAACATTGAAATAATTTCTTCTGATAAAAGAATTAAATAATATCATCTCTTAAAAAAATAATTGAATCCCTCTGTACTCATATTAAATGAGTATTTAAAATAAATCGATTCTGTGTGTATATCACTCACTCCCGAGAGCCAGTGCAGACTGTTGGAGGAGTGGCAGAAATGGAGGGATTGCCTTGGGAAAAGGCGCCTGTATTGTGATCCCGCCACTGCAGACGCGAAATAAGATCTAGTCGCCGCAGGCTTATCATCATCGCGCTCTGCTGCTACCATTCGATTAGCGGCTTTGAATGGAGGCAACATCCGAAGCAATGTATTAAAATCATTTGATGGGAGATCGGAAAAGTAAACTTGGAACTCTGGCACGTTCATGCAGTGCCGAATGAAAGTTAATTCCACAGCTTTGACGATGGTGTCCACTGCGAGAAGGGTATTCATTCCAGTTGAACACCCCAAATCTACAATACGAAACACGTTCTGCTCTGCCCCCGTCATCCCGGCGACAGATCTCACGTTTTGGTAAATCGAGTGCTCCAGAATGGGTTTAAACGCCTGAATAATGTTTAACTGCATGCACAAGCATGATCGTTACAATGAAATCGGTTAGTGCACCTTGAGATTATAAGATATGTTAATCCAGATTAATGGGATTACCTGCACAGTTGAATTGTTGACATAGCTTGAATCCCCGCTTCCACCCTTCATGGAAAACACATGCTCGACAGATTTCACGCTCTCCATTGGATACCAGACAAAGACTAAATGCCTTATTTGGCGAGTAGTTTTTCTTCTCACTTGAGATGTGGGAGCTGAACTTAGATTTATATTTTTTTCATATCCAATAGGTATGATGTCACTGTTTTCCATATCAGAAGAGAAGTGAAATGAGAAGAAAAAGTCAGGATTCTCAACTTAATATTATTAAAGTATTTAGTGATAAAATAAAAGCTTTTAAATGTGTCATAAGAGTATTCCCATAAATATTTTAAGCTTAAGATTTCTCTCTCTCCGGTTGTGCCAACACGCCGCCCAGTAATGGTTTATTATTTAGTCCATTAATTATCATTAAACCCTGAACAAGATGGGGACGCCAGTTTGTTGTGCAAGACTGAGTCATGAAACGTAATTGTTACTTAATAATGGCGTTTAGCAAATAAAATGAAACAGGCGAAAATGTCAAACGCCATTAAAAATATGGGGATCGACAGTGGCCCCACAATCTCAGGAGAATAGTGAGAATCTTGAACGGTAGTTGAGGCGAGAATGCGGTCATAGGCCATCCTAACCTATAAATTTTTTATCCCACGTTCAGGATGCTCTTAGAAGTCGAATATTCGGCTTCCAAGGTATTTCATTTTCGTTTTTGATGACTATGCATAACATCATTTAAAATTAGGGGTTTTATCATTTAAAGTTGGAGATTTTGTTTATATCATAAATTTAGTAAACCATGTTACCCCACACCGCTTCATATCTACCTAAATTGGATATGGAAAACAGTGACATCATACCTACTGGATATGGATGGATATGGAAAACAGTAACATCATGACTATTTGTGTTATTAATAAATAATTATGATATCAATAATAAAAATATTATTATTATTAAATTAAAAGTTATTAATTAATGAAATAGATTAATATTAAAAATTGTAATATTAATAATAATAATAAGTAATAATGGAAAATTAATAATAAAAATTAAACCACAATCGTTTATAAACTTAAAATATTTAAATTAAATCTATGGTTTAGTATAATAAACTTTATGAATAATAGTATATATTAGGAATATAAACCTTCAGATTAATAAACCTAAGTGAATGATATCATAAAAGCAAGCGACTAATAAAATCAAGGGATTATAAATTCAGGGAAATAATATTGAACACAAGGAATTAATATTATAAACTCAAGAGATATAAACCCTAAGGTAAATATTATAAAGCCTAAAATAAACATTGAATGGTAAGTTCAATATTATAAACCTTAGGTTTAACATGATAAAACTAAGCAATTAATAAAACCAAGGGATTAATGTTTAAAACCCAAGGGAATAACATTAAGCCCTAAGATTAATATTAAATCCTAGGAACATAAACCGAATGGATTAATATTATTGGTCCTGATGATGAACCACACTTGTTGGTTCGAAATGCATCAACCAAAAAATTCTCTTATGTGATTTCTACCAATGCCCTTGCTTAAAGGAGATTCATACTAAACCCTAAAATTAATATTATAAACCATAGGTTTAATATTAGACCATAGAAACATAAACCCTATCATTAATATTAGAAACTCAAGGACAAATATTATAAACCCAATGGATTAATAAACCCTAATACAAATATTAAAAATTCTAAAAATAAACATGGTTGACGATGGTTTACCATCGTTGATTTTCATATTGAGACAACCCTTGTCATCATGCGACATTGGATCATGGTTGACCATGGTTGATTTTGATATTAAGACAGTCTTTGTCACGATGTGACATTGGACCATAGTTGACCATGGTTGATGACAGTTGGCAATGTTTGACCATGTTTGATGACGGTTGGAAATGTTTGACCATGGTTGATTTTCATATTGAGAAAATATTTGTCACAATGCAACATTGGATCATGGTTGACCATGATTGATTTTCATATCGAGACAATCTTTGTCACGATGCGATGTTAGACGATGACTGATTTTCATATGGAGAAAATATTTGTTACAATGTAACATTGGACCATGGTTGACCATGATTATAAACCCCATGAATAATATTATACCCTAGGAATATAAATAGTTAGATTAATAAATCAAAGGGATTTAGTGTAAAAATATCATTTGAAATAGATTGAATTTCACATCGAAGAGATGAAATCAGGTCGATTTGCATAACTATCACTTTGTCTGCAACTTAGTGTACGGGTTATGTGCTACTTCACTGTTTATAAGTTTGGAATTGAAGGTTTACAACTAAGATTTTTGATTGATAACAATAGAGCTCTACATAGGTCAAATGGAAATAACCCTTTTCAGGTGGGCCTAGGATTTCAACGATTGAGTCTCTTTGATCTTGCATTTCTTGCAACTACCTTGGTAGAATATACAATGATTACGTAATAAAATACGTTATAAATACTAATGCTATGCTACACAAATAATGAGTATAATATGCAATATTAAATTTGATAAATGAAAACATATATTATACTTAAGCTTTGAGCCTTTCGACATATAGACGCATCTGTCACACATCTGTTCCAAGAAAAAAGCCTACGAAAGGATTTAGTACGGAATGCACACATTCCCATAGTCAAATATTAAAACGTTCCTTTGCACGACGGACTTCCTCCATACTTCCACACATTTGCTTAACTTGAACAACATAACCATAAACAAAGATTGTGCTTAATGATCCAATTTTTTTTGGAATCCGCATAAGCTTTACTCAATTTGCTATTGATATCCAAGAATACGAAAATACGCATAACGACAAAATAATTTAATACTAAATTATTAGCAATAAAAGAATTTTTTATGATTAAAATATCAACACTAATACTATATTGGTCCACTTCTTTCCCAGGGTTATTGTCAAAAACATATATGGATTATCTAATACTAACATATTACTAGTGAAAACCCTCAATGTGGAGTTTGAAGATATGCATAATGAAATATTTCGAGTTTTCTTGAGAGAAAATACACAAAACTCTTTTGTATGAAGAATCTTGAAAGCTTCCTCAACAAAATGAACTTCCTCCACACTTCTGCACATGTACCTAATTTAACTAATATAAGAATAAATGAAGTTTCTTCTCAATGGTTCGAATGTTCATGTGAATACATGTTCTTTGCAGAAGAATTCAACCTTTACTCAATTGACTAGTGATATTTGGGAACACCCATTTATAACTAAAAAATTGTAAACAACAAATAAGGATTATTCAATACTAAAATACTAGCTGTAAACATGCAGGTACTTGAAATATTCCTCTACATGATGTACTTTCTCTATATTTCAACAAATATGCTTAATCACCATAAAAGTGACCTATTATTCCATTGTCAAAACCCTATCCTTCATATTCTCTATACATTTTTCTAGGATAGACACAATGTCATAGCGAAAACATATTATTTCTGTGAAAAAGTGTGGACTACTCTAATCGGTTTTGGTTAATGTATTGGAGGATGATGTCATGCTTGTAATCTGTAGTTGGAGTATAACAACGACCTTGTGTTCTAGGATGCATTTCTCTTTATCTTTTGATTTAACCTACTCATGTGTTGCATTTATTGGGGGAGTCATAGCATTCAATGTGAGAAGGATTTGACTTTATGGATTTAAAACAAAATTATTACTTTAGGAGTTGTACAAGCTTGAAATATTTAAATATTTAAGAGCTTGACTTCAACTCGATATTCCCAAGTTGAGTTTCGATTGGTGACCCCTACACATCATAGTCCTCTGCATCCCCATTTCTATTATGTGAAAGTTCATTGGAAATTTAACTTATTATGTCGACTTCCACACATCAATTTTCTGTACAATGATTCAATTCTTACAATGTTCGAGATTAATGAAACAAAATTATTTAAAATTATAGTAATGTGTATTTGAATGTTAGCCATAAGTTATAACATTATTCTATTAATTAATATGGTTAACTTGAATCAACATTGAAGCATTAAGCTTCCCTTTTTATCAATTGTTACAGTAAGGGAACCCCTCTTTTAGCCTATTTGAACAATGCTATGTATCATAGCTACTCATACTGACAAGTCTCTTATTTTCCACTGCTACATTAGCCATGCCTTATTATCAACCCAAACCAAATATCTCATGGTAAATATATGCTTTGTGTGGAGTGTTTTGCACAGAGAAAACATTTGTGGAGGAGGTTGTATCGAAAAGGTTGTATGTAGGTGACTCTGCAGATAAAGTTATCCAAAGGATAGTTACACAGAGATGGTTGTGTGGAGGAAGCATGTAGGAAAGTAGTTGTGCAGGAAAATTTTACTATGTGAAGAGTTTTATGTAAAAAAATTTCCCTTTTAATGTAATAAGTTTTCTCCTTACTCAACCTAACATTTACTCAATCAAATAGCTATAGCAGTAGATAGTGGGACTATGTTGCATATCAATTATAAGTCTCATTTTAATTAGTAATGAGCAGAAACTAAAATGCGAAATGTTAAAGATTTTAATTTGAAAAATTTACTAAATTGTATTAAAATTCCTTCGCATAGATTTTGGGTAAAAATAAGTATTTTCCCTCATGTTTAATAATTTGAAAGATATTATTATTTGAAATTTAAAATGTTGCCATCGAAGATTTATCGGGGTCAATTTACATACCATTTTAATAATGGTTATTGAATGGCTATTTTATCAATAAGTTATAAAAGTAAACATAAATTCAAAAACTAAAAATATATTTTGTATATGAAGACATAAAATCAATATATTAATTTATTATTATTAATGATCATTAATTTGTATTAAAAATAATTAGATAATTTTTATTAAATATTGTAAAATATTAATATGATTTTATTTTTTCCTTTAATTTGAATGTGTATGTTTTTTTTATATGAGAAGAATAAGTCAGGTTTACACTTACGTGATATGGGCTACACTCTTCTGGTATTCATGCAATATAGGTTTGATTATGGCCTCTATCACTATATTTTTAGTGCTTCTAACAGTCTTCCTTTACGAGAGGTAGAATTATTCTAAAAAATATTGAGTTTTAGACTTTACAGTTTACACAATGCTTCATATCATTAGTTATGAGTTGAACTTGACCTACCTCGTAGAACTAATATGAAATTTGTAAAAAAAAAAAAACTTTTAGAGTATGAATTTGTGCATTCAATTTTTTCAAATAATATATTATATTATTATTTATTAATTATATATTTTAAGCAAATTAAAATAATTCAATTATAAATAATATTAAAAAATAGTAATTTATATATAACTAATTTTAGAAACTTAATATTAATAGCTTATCATTATTTATAATTATGATCTGTTTTATTACTTTTTTTCAATATTTTATAATGATTTTTTTCATTTAAATTTCTGGTTACAAATGATATAAAATTAAATTTATTCTTTACAAATAAATATGAATAAAAATATATTAGAAATATATATTATTTATATGAATAAAATTCTACTTGGTAATTTTTTGTACTATATAATCCTCATAAGGATGAAATTCAGCTTACGAGTACTAGTTGTGAGCGATGATATAACATACCCCTCATTGACCATGAGAAAAACAAATTTTCCAGGCTAGACTATAACAAAACTTTGGAAATTTTGGCAATCGAAATCCCCAAAACCAAACTTGAGCTGGACAAATTGAGGATATGGAGACAAAGGATCCATTCCGCGGACTAATCGTGGTTGTGCGATTGATCAAAGTGGATATGGGTGGCCACCTGCCTATCCCACTTGGACCCCAACCATTGTTTCTTTCAATTTTTTAGTTTCCTTATTTGTAGCACAATTTACTATTTTTGAAATTTTTTTGGGTCCTCATCTTCCAAAGCTATTTTGAGGCCCTAAACGATTTTTTTTGGGAAAACTGAGAGCAATATGGGTCAGAGACCCATGTTCCTCACTCAAAATTTGTAGTTCCCAAATAGATATTTCTAACGATGTATTTTGCATATTGAATGGAGATCGTATGCCAAAGTTACGACCCCAGGAGGTTGATATACCAATTTACCCAAACGGGGCCCATAGTTTGTCGTTTCTTCTCCTAGGGTTAGGTTTTTGGATGTTTAGGGTTTTCCATTGTTTCTCAATAGTAAATAGTTCTTCGCGCCTCATTGTAACATAGTTCAGAGGCATGTAGCCACTACAAATCTTCTTAGAGATAAGATACCATTGCCCGAGATAGTCTTATATCCATTTTGTTTGTAAGAATATTTCAATATTTGATATTAATGAAATGAAGTGTTATTTCTACTACATCTTTTTGTTTATGGTTATATCTGTAATTTGTTACGTTCTTTTCTAAATCTGGATCAGTGGTATCAGATCCTTCTTCTCTTTCTCTATTTTTCATTGCATGTCCCCAATGAAGTCGAGATATAAAGAGTTAGGGCTTGAACAGGTCAAACATTTGCAAGACTAGCCTCGCAAATCCTGACAGCCTCCCATGGTAGATGAAAAGAGAGAAGAGGGGTAGGAGATCCTATCAAAATCTTCTCCAAGAAGCCCTCGAGTGACAAAGGAACACGATGATCGCAACTTTTTCCAGATCCTTCAGCGGCTACCCAAGGGCAATGCATCTACTTCCAACAGCTACTCTGGAAGTGCCACACCCTTTAAGGTACAAGTTAACTTTGACATTCTCATATTTGAGGGTCAGATAGATGCAGACGCTATAGATAAATGGTTAAATCTACTAGAAGGTTATTTTATGTTCATGAGTTTTCCAACTAAGAAAATATCACTTTTGTACTTCTCAAAGTAGCCCCCCACATCAAGGACTAGTGGGAAACCTACTGTGAGCAGGGATGAAAGTATGAACTCATTGTTTTCAGCCACACCCACTTGGAACTCATTTTGGAATGACATCAAGGAGTAGTACTACTGTGTCAAGAGCTATAAGGATAAATACATAAAGTGGACAACGCTGCAACAGGGAAGGTACGAAGATGTGGCAGAGTTTACCAATGTTTTTCATACCCTTCACACAAAGTTGGGTATCAAGGATTAGAAGCATTTTGTTCTCAATTACCGTGGTTACCTGCGCAGGTACATCCAAGACGAGATGGAATTCTTGGACATCTCCTTGCTCGACACGACATACCGATATGCCTTCAAGATCTAGAAAAATTTTAAACAGGAGAAGCGAGACTTTGGATCTATGAATCTCAAGAAATGGAAAGGTGCCCCCTAACCACAAAGTAAAGGAAAAAGCCAAGGTGGGGTGGCCTATGTTAACCCGCCAAAGTCACAAGCAAAGAAAAATACTGCGAAGCCGAAGTAGGACAACAAAAAGCGGTGTGAGTTTCATAAGAGCTCCACTCACAACACAAGTGAGTGTCGAGCCAAGCAATCACTAGTGGCCAAGCTAAAGGCTTCAGAATCATATGCATGTTCTAGCTCTAATTTAGAACCTGACAAGGGGAATGACAAAGGGAAAAATATTATCAATGTGAAGCCCAACACTACCATTGCTACCTTCAAGATCTAGAAGGAGGAACCCGAAGATCCAGAGCAGGAGGAGCGCCTCTTCCACTCTGAGATGTGGGTAAGGGGTTCCCCACTATAGTTCATTGTCAACAACAAGATCCAAAAGAACATAATTTTGGTAGAGTTCATGAAGTGGCTTAGCTTACCATCCACAATTGTACACCATCAAGTGGCTTCACCAAGGACGGGAGCTTCACATGAGCTAACAGTGCCACCTTCCATACAACATCAAGCCCTTCATAGATGAGGTATTATGTGATGTTTCTCCCCTTGATGTTTGTGATGTATTATTAGTCCAAATATACATATGGAAGTAACATGTTGTGTATGAGTCAAGGCCTCGTGTTGTTATTGTTACTTTGGGAAATAAGTTGTACAAGATAACAAAGGTAACATTGCCTACCATCGTCTCTTTTCTTACTACAAAACAATGTAGTGAGCCCATTTCCAAAATGGGAAATTTGTTTTCTTGATGATACGCCCTCAAGGAAAGAAGAAGACAGTGGCCACGACCTCCAAAAAGGGCCCCTTTGCATGGCAACAATAGATGGACAAGGTTGTGGTGGAGTACAAGGACATATTTCCCTCCCCCACATGGGTGCCTATCCACTGTCAGGTCAAGTACTCCATCAATCTGCGCCCAGGTGCATCACTTCCTAATGGACCAATCTATCAGCTCTTCGTTTTGGAGAATGACAAAATCAAGAGGCAGAATCAGGAGCTGATGCAGAAAGGTCACATCAGTTCAAGTTCATCGCCCTGTGGGAGCTTGATCGTGTTCATACAGAAGAAGGATGGGATTGGTGACTATGTATTGGTTATCAGGCGCTAAACAAGATCATTATCTGGAATAGGTACTTGATCCCACAGATTGATGACCTTTTATACCAACTGAAGGAGGAAAGATATTTCGGGAAGATCGACTTGAAGTCATGCTAACACTAGGTACCAATTGAACCCCCCGATGTGTAGAATACTACCTTCAAATCCAACGAGGGACTTTTCAAATGGTTGGTTATGCCTTTTGGGTTAACCAATGCTCCTGCAACCTTCATGAGCCTGATGGATGACATCTTGCATCCCTTTGCCAACTCATTTGTAGTGGTATACTTGGATGAAATCCTGATCTTCGGCCAGAGTTGAGAAGAGCACCTCCACCACATTCGACAGGTTATGTGCTAATTTGGATAAATGCAATTTTGGCATGACCGAGGTTTAATATCTATGATATATTATTGATGAACGAGGGGTGCATATGGATCTACCCAAGATCCAAGTCATTCAAGATTAGCTAGCCCCAACCACTTTCAGAGAGCTTTGTAGCTTTCAGGGCCTTGCCAATCTGTACTGTAGGTTTATGTTGGGTTTCTCACATATTACTTGGCCCTTGAGTCAAGTCGCCATGGGAGGAGTGAAAGAAAAAATATTTTGGTTTGAATCTCAACAGAAGGCATTTGCAAAGTTGAAACATCGCCTCTGCTCTGCACGAGTGCTCACTTTACCAGACTTGAAATGCCCATTTGAAATTGAGATAGATGCCTCTGACTATGCTATTAGAGAGGTTCTTACTCAACATGGGCATCCAGTGGCATATCATAGTGAGAGACTCTCAGACATAGTCCTGAAGTATCCCACTTATGAAAAAGAGATGTATTCCATTCTAGAGGTGCTCCAACAATGGAAGAATTACATTTTGGGGAAGGAAATGGTCATCCACATAGACCACCAACCCCTGCAGTTCATACAGATGCAAGGGAAGTTGTATAATGATTGCCATCAATGTTGGTCCACATACTTGCAAAATTTCCATTTGAATATCAAGTATAAGAAGGGTAGCACCAATAATGTTGTAGACTGCCTCAACTGACCATCGATCATGGCATTAACCACCGTGCTTAACTCTTGTGGGAACGAGACTTCTGATTGGCCAATTCTCTACAAAAGTGACCCAAAATTTGGCCACACATACCAGATTCTCTTGGAGGGTCAGCAAGTTCTAGATTTTCACCTCGAGGATGCCCTGTTATGCCACCTAGGAGACCTTTGTGTTCCTTCAAGTGAGTGAACCAAGATGATTTGGGAAGAGCACTACATTCGCACAACTAGGCATTTTGGGGTTGAGAAAACAATGGTAGTATTGCATAAGTATTTCTATTGGAATCTTCAACAGGATGTCGGGAAGTACATCAGATCCTGCACTCCCTACGCCATTTCCAAACTGACAATCAAGAAGCAAGGCCTCTATACTCCACTACCTAGCCCTAGTCAACCTTGGAAATCTATCTCCATGGATTACATGCCAGGCCTTTCTTATACTAAGCATGGAAACAACAGTGTTTTTATGGTCGTCGATAGATTCTAGAAGATGACCATTATGGTAGCATGCAAGAAGTATATCACAGCAGAAGACAATGCTAAACTCTTCTTTGAAAAAGTGTGGGTACACTTTGGGATCCCAGAGTCTATCATCTCATATCAAAACAACAGGTTCCTTAGTACATTTTGGTCCAGTGTTTGGTCGATGCTAGACACCAAGCTCACTAAGTCCACAACTTTCCATCCCTAAACTGATGGCCACACAGAGTTCATCAACATGACGATTGTACACATTCTACGCATGTACAACTCAAAGCATCCATGCACATGGGATGGGAGCCTTCCTTATGTCCAACATAGCTATAACTGAGCTCTCCACAACTCGACCAGCCACAACCCTTTTCAGGTGGGCTTGGGATTCTAGCCACTATGTCCCACTGATGTGGCCATACAATTTGCAACTACTCAGGAAGATTCGTCTCATGTCCAGTCCAAAGCCAATAAGGAAAACAACTTCATTTAGCACATCCAACATATCTGAAAACAAGTCCATGAAATTCTAGAGAAATCAAATGCCAAGTACAAGCAACGAAATGATCAACGTCGGGTGCCACACAAGTTTCATGTGGGCGACAAAGTCTAGTTACATTTGCAAAAGGAACACCTTATCGAAGCATATTGGAAAATCAGACCACTCTGATATGGGCCTTACACCATTACCAAGGTTGTGGGAGACAATGCATTTGAGCTCAACATTCCCCCATTCCTTGGCCTGCACCTAGTGTTCAATGTGGACCACCTTCAACCATTCTTCCCACCATTGCTGGACACATGAGACATTGCAGAACAACTCACACCTACAGAGTTAAATCTAGATTTCATGGAGTAAGACAAAACTAATTGGATCATGGACACGCATATCAAGAAGACCCAATAGCAAAGGATCCAACAATATCGAGTTGTCAAAGCGGGCAAACTCCTTCACCAGGGCAAGTGGCTCACCAGGGACCAAGTTGAACAGAAGTTTCCTCATCTCATGAAGGAACTCAATGCAATGGGGAACATTGCTTACATGAGAAATTATCCTATTAAGATAAACTAGAATTGGCCTTGCTTATCATTATACATAAGGATTTAATGCATAATATTTATCTGGTTATCTGTTAGAAGTGTACTATGTTCCATAATGACATAGTAATGATCATGTTCTGATATAAAAGAGATCTCACACATCCATATACATTAAAATTATAAGTATTTCTTCTTACACATCATCATCCATGCAGATGATATCATAAGTAGGATATCTCTAATGAGTGTGATAACAATTACCCACTATGCCACTTACCACTAACTCAACTATTTGATGCATTAGAGACACATGCTCTATATATTCTTACATTGTTCATGAAAACTTGTTTCATTGCATAACACCTTACTAGGGTTTGACACTTATTCTTTTATACAATTATATTTTTAGTTAATTCCCTTTATAGCACTTGTAGAGGTATCAATTTTCTTGCACTGAAGTTGTGAATTCATCCATGCTATCCACCTCTTAGAATAATATATCTCATTCCTAGCTTTAATCCTTCACAAGGACAAGATATTTCAAGTGACTTCAATAAGATTATAATGGATTTTCATGTAGTCCTCACCATGACTGTGAATATTAATAAACACAAACATGGACATAAGCACAACCATATCCTTAATGAAAATTTATCAAGTAAGAGAATTTCCTAATGAGGAATTGAACAGATCCTTACATTCACATTTCTTTTTAATTTCCATATTATTCGACCTTTAGTGGATGATATAGTGTTATATTCTCATCCATTCTGGAGGCAACTAGCATACTAGCTCCAAGGCTTCTTAAATATTAATATTTCTTTGTTGTTTTCACAAGCATGTAAGTACCATGATTCTTTACTTGAGCATAAACTCCCAACCTGGAGAAAAGCATTCATCATGGTGTGCACCACACAATTAGCTAACTAGTATAGATAACTAGAACCGTAGATTATACCATACGGATTTCTAATGTACCGTGGTCTTATGCATGAATTCTTTTTTCTAGTTAACCATAGGTATAATTTGTTTCGTAATGATGATTACATTTAGGTTTATTATATGTCTCATACACCCATATATGTACATCCCACAACAAGGTTATTGTCATGTGTTCCACTTCAATATACTTATCCCATGCCATTTTTACAATAATTTAAATGGCTCCATAGCCCCATGCCATAACAACTACCATGCAACTACTCCTTTAAGTAGTGAGAGCCACAGACATAACAACAAAATCATTCATCATACATAATGCCACTGCCTTAATTTCATAATCCTGAGGATGAACCACACTGGTTGGTTCGAAACGTGTCGACAAAAGATTATTTATGTGATTTCGCTGAAAAATTCCCTAAACAATGTTATGGATCACAGAAGTCTAAATTCCTTAATAATAGAACCAACAAATTAAGAAAAATTCCTCAGAAATCCTTATCCATACGGATTTAACTCTTCTACACAATTCCAAATGAGCAATTATTAACCCAATGCAAACTACTTTTTTCCACATAAATTTTCCAAGTTTTTCCAAAGGATTTTTCAAATCTATGTTGCATGTTTCTAATTTTTCAATATTCATTCATCGTGCCTTATTCATAATTAGCTCCTACCCACAAGAGAACATTTTTAGAAACAAATTCTTCATTGTTGACCATACCATGGTTAATGTGTTAACACCACCTATGGGTAGAATAAATAAAATATGTCCTTCAATTCTTTTTAACATTCTCTCATTTTTTATTTTTTTTTAAATATAGAAAGAATGAGGAATACTTTATTTTATCATATATATCTGAAACTTATTAAAATTAGTACAATCTCGTGCTAAGCATCATCCCTTTCCTATAAAGTGGATTTTATATTCCATGTTAAGTTATTATAATTCTAATGTATACATGATAACAAAAAAAATTATTTAGCCAAACACCTGAGATCAGCGAACGTTTAATATACACATGGATTGTTCCATCTCTTCCTCTGCACATTCCCTTTGGTTGGCTCACACAAATACGTGCAACATAAATATGTTGCATGCCCACCAGCTACACACTACATCTTATGTTACAAACAACATCGATCTTTACAATGATCGACGGGAAATGGATCTCCTCACTCGTCAACACAAATTGTATATATTTATTAATCAAAAGGGTTGCAAACACAAGATTAAAGGACGAATATGCTTTCTGAATACACAAAAATATATAAAGCATGAATCAATGCATGTGTCACATGCATAACTTTCATACTGCAATTTCGCAGTTTGTCTATCAAATTCCATCCCACTCTATCTCTGAAACTAGAGCCCTTGATTAAATTCCATCCTTACCGTATCTCTGACATCACATCCATATAACTAATGAAGTTTTGCATGGACGTTCATTGCAATTTCTGGTTGGACTCAAGCATGATTTTTACCTCCTCGAAGAGGCTGTAATGCCATCAAGGTAATGGTATCTTACATTCAAGTTTGGTTGCGATGCCTTGAACTTCAATGAAAAGCTACATGCCCGTAGGCCACATTTATAACAACAACAAAAATAAGGATCAGATCCTCATCCAATCTAATCCCTAAAATAGTCCATGATTCTAGGAATTGGGGAAAATCAATTTATAAAACGAAATATTGTTTTCATGGCTACATTCACTTTCTAGAAGATAGTATTTTCATTGGTTTTCTGGAAAATATTCCGCACGAAAATAGAAAATAAAAAAAAATCTGCGTTGCAAAAACCTAGAGTAAAACTACTTGCCATTCCATTCCAAACACCAAAACTCTGAACTTCGTCATTTAAAAGGCTACGTTTTTGTCATACATGAGAGTGATAGTCAACATGAAGGTGTTCCTTCACACATGCTAAGAAGTGGATGGTAAGAAGTGGATGCACGAGAGAAAGTGTTGCTCGACCATGTCATGCAGATGGCATAGAGGGGCAACCCTCAGTCTGTTTTGCAGACCATCGACTCCTACAGTGGGCACACCAGCAGGCTCATGTACATTAGCGATGATAAGGGTCCCTTTCTAGATTCCGCCATTTCAAAATACAATCCCAGGGTCACCCTCATGATCGGGATGATGTACTGTAGTTACTGTTGCGTTGTAGATGCAGAGGCCTAAGAGTATGCTCCTCAAGCTGGAGATGAGCCCACTCAATTGCCAAATCATATTATTTCTAACCCGGCAACAATGGCTTAAACCGTGAACATATCATAAAAAACAAATAAGAATAAAGATTGAAACCGGACCTCCCTGCTCGAGGCTTAGTGTACCCCATCCACCAGTCAACCTGGATTTGTGAGAGCCCTACACGTTATTCAATAAGACCATTACCTGCTGTTACCCGAATAGAGCACTACCTATTGCTGCATCCATTAATAGAGAGAATTTGTCATTCGCGTTCATGATTATCATATGGGTAAGATAATGTTTTATGGTTTCGAAATAAGAGCGGTGATGAGGATAATCATCTCCTCAACCTGTATCATTCACCTAACAGATAAATTCCTCCAATCAACCATGGAAACAACGTCACTGCTTCTCCCGGAAACCTTCTCATTTGTTTGGTTATCTGACATATTTCCTCTTTGTGATAAAGAATACACAGAGACAGTATCATAAATAAATTAAAAAAAAAGCCTTTCCGATGATGTTTCTAAAAGATATAATAGGCAAAGGCCAAGGCGAGCATTAAAGGTGTGGATATTATAGTAACAATGTTGCTATCAGCATCCTTTCCGTAATTCATTAGTTTCCATGACTAAAAAAAAATGATAGCTCACCAATGCCTGTTAACCACTGATGGCATTTAAACCTTATCTAGGTATGCATGATTATCTATCACAGGCAGCAAATTAGTGCGATCGGAGAGGATAATCAGTTGCGTTATCTAATCCTAACAGCGCTGAAAATTTATATTTAACAAGCTTTTAAAGATTCACTGATATTTTCTAGTTCTACATGATCATCTATCACATGCAGCAAATCAGTGTGATCAGAGATGATAATTAGTTGTATTATCTAATTTTAAAAGCGCTTCAAAATTTCTATTCAACAAGCTTTTAAACATTCTTACACCTTTATCTGTATATGGATTCTAATTCGAGCCTTTGCATAAAAGACAATGTTCAGAATGCACCTTCCTTTTTGTATTTTATGTCAATGATTTTGGTTTGTCTTCTCCGTCAGAAAGGTTTAACTATGACATAGTCATGGTCCTGGTAAGACAGCAAACTGCTTATTTTTCTCACCCGCATAACTATAATGTTGTGTTATACACGGTCCAGTCGTAGTCCTCCATAATCTTCAAGATATGATTGAAGTCATGACTTTAATAATAATTTTGAGGTTCTTTTCCATAACATTGTTTACCAAAGTCCATAGTAATTAAAGTCAATAGTTAAATATGATATGCTATCATTGGTTAGGGTTCCGATGAGGTCTTGGTTTCAAACATTCTTTCCACGACTATTAATACAAATCCCAATGGAATGTCACATGCATGATGTTTTGACCCATTATAACTAATGGACATGCATTTATAACCCTTTAATCGGATTTGTTTGGTAACAAGTATTACCCTATTTTGTCATATTCTACGGACACGGATTGGTCCCTAGGTCAAAAGTTTTGAACTTGAAGCTCCAATAGCATTTTAAATCTACCTCCATGGTTGACCGAAAATCTAGCTATTAGACTCCTCTAACTTAAACTTTTCTCTATTATAGTTAGAATTTGACCGTATTTACCAGTACACTAATTTTAGTTATTATATGAACTTTTCCATCTAGGCAACTATACCAATTTTAAATAAAGTTGAACAGCGCCAAACGTGGGTCATTGATGTGGTCTTCGGATTTCCTCAATATATCTTATATATTGGATTGATATTAAACATACTAGCCTTCCATTCATAACTTGGTTAAGTTGCAGGTATGATTCCTCATACCTTAATATCATATGAATGGTTATTATTCCGGCAACTATTTGTACTACTCTTAAGAATGGAATTACATTGAGAGTACTCAACCATACAAATACTCTTATGCATACTCTTCAACAAGATCTCTTCAGCACAATCGACGGAATACCCCTTATGCTTAACGAGATTAGTGATTCTAGCTTGTCTGTACCTTGATAACTTCATAGAAGAATGAACATAGATATACCGCAATTGTTATTGTCTAGTTCCTACATGCACTAGAGGTTTCACTTGATGTTAGAATTAACAACTATCTTAACATTATTATATGGTCATTTCAGAGTAATGACTTCAAAGAGACATTACGGAAATCCTTAGTATCAACACACTATAATATATTTGTGAATGATAGACACATGCCAATTTCTACCATGAATGGATCTTAAAACGGTTGCTAAGAATATGCTTCAACAATTAACTTCATTCTGAAGTTCACCCTGCATAAGAAATCTATCATTCCATAATATAGATAATTTCAACCATAATATGTATAAGCTAATTGATTTTAATCTCATATGAAGTGAGGACATAACTTGAGACACATACCATGCAAGTAAATCTCATCCGAACACATGGAAACACCTTTAATATCCATGCACATGAAATTCATTCAAATATCCTCAAAAATAAGAAAAACTACTCATAAGAAAATGTGAACAGTAACAGAGAGGTTGTAAGAATCCACATACAACCATTCCATGCAATTGACACCAACTAAATCTCGCTTGGAGGGAGGAGCACCACCACCCAGCCATGAATCACCTCTGATTCCCCCCGAACCGAAGGTCTTGCCAAGGATCAATTGTCCCCAATTGACCAATGCACTAGGTATTTAATACACTCTTTCATGATTTAGTTACCATTAGCGGCGTCCCACTTTATGGATTTTTCCATTTTCCTAGGTCTTATCCAAAAACACTCGTCTTTATCTTCACGACGCTTTTCCACATAAAAACTTTCCTTCATCTCCCGCAAAGCTTTTTTGTTCGATGGATATCCAATCCATCCAACCTTATCTAGAATCTCATCTAGAAGCTTATTATGAAAAATTCATCTCTATCCCATTCCTCATGGGATTTGGCAAATCATCTCGTCTCTCTTGGTGCTCCACCCTCCAAGTGATTTATTTTATTAATTTATTTAATAATACATTTGTTTTTCATATTACATTTCACCTAGCTTTCCTCAGCTTAGGTGTAGAATAGTTTAACCCACAAAGGAGGGTATAAAACCTAGCTTTCCTTAGCTTAGGTCTACAACCTTTAACACACAAGGGAGGATATCATAGTTAGCTTTAACTTAGCTTAGGTTTGCAATAATGTAATACGCAAGGGAGGGGTGTTACATTTAAATTTCAAAGCAATAGGGCCACCTCGAACCGATAGGTGTTTACTATCTAATGGTCCCTCTGCATCCCCACTAACAACCACTATCACAACATTTGATGTAGGGTGCCATCAACATGCATATTTCCTTGACATTAGTGACTCCATGAATCGTAAGAAGATGAGACCCCTAATGGACGAGAAAGACTTTGGTCGGAACCTTTGCTCCGTCAAAAGGTTGCTTGGTAAATTGTGGTTGAATGGCATTCATATCTTCAAGGACTGAGTTCAACTATCCACATTGTCATGGTAGGAGAAGTGTTTGACAACCATGGTTTTGTGACATCCTCGTCAATTGATGAAAATATCAAAGAATATTTTCTTAAATCAATCCCTCTAGGAGTTGGTCCCCTGAATTTGGCACTTCCTCCAACCCATGGGATCAAATCCTTGTTAAAATACACAATGGGAAGCTTAACTATAGTGGAAGTAATTATAAATGGAACAAGTGCAAAACCACCTATGGATGTTCTCATTTCTTTGTACAAATCCTGCTATTGTCAGCCCCAAGAACTCTTTAATAATTGAAATAAAATTCTTTACGATATTTTGACCTTCCACTATGGCCCATGCAGCTTTTAACTAAGGAAAACCTCACCAATCATGCTTGCTTCTTGTGGACCCCACAATCCCATCACTTAATGGGTCTCAAGAATAGCAAGTATTTTTATCACTGACACTTGATGGTCCCTAGTCCCCAAGTCTCCAAGGCTTAATTAAATTAACTTATGGGACTTTGGACTTTCCTAAGTTTCCCGACTAAAAGTCCATTACAATATTCTGTCAGCTGATGACCCCTCATCCATCACCTGAATCACTCCTCAGCACTCAATTAAAATAATTTATGGAATTCAAGCTTTCTGAGCTTTCGAGGCCTCTAGGGTAAGAACTCTATTAAGGGATTTCATCAGTAGATGGTCTCAAGCTCTCACAAATGACAAACTCTTACAAAACTTAAAAACAGCTAAGTGTTAGCCTTTTCTAGTGTTAATATTACTTTTGATCCTCCCACTCCTCTAGACCTTGTGCACCCTTTGGTCCTTCTGTTTGGTTGTGTGACTCCTTTTTGAAAACTCCTCTCCCTTCTTCACCCTCTTCACATCACTCTAATGCTAGTATTGGGAATTTTAAAAATCTTGGTATTGATAATTAGACATAGATTTTACTGAACTTTGTGAAATCAAAATTCTAGAAGGACTACTTATGCAATTGGAGAGCTCTCATAGACAAATTTGTCACTCCCATTCACTCTCTACTCAATTTGTCATTAATCAAATAAATATAAAATTACATGAATTTTTTTCAGATGCTTGAATATAGCATCTGAGGACTAATTTTGGGAAAATTAAACTATACTACAACCACTGCAACAAATTATCTAATTTTAATGAAATACATGGTAATCTAACAAGCCAAAATTTGAAGAACCAACTCCTTTAGTAAATGATTTTAGCCTATTGGTCAATGACAATGACAATTATGGATGTGTATACATCATATGTAATCTAAAGTGTCATGGCTTGTGGAAGCAGCCCCTTCCATAGTCCTAAAAAAAATCCCTAGCCTTCATCACAGTGTCCAACATGCCCTAGTTAAACATGTATATTATTTAGTGTACCATGTTATTAGTATTGTTTAAAAAATAATATAAGCACAAATGATAAATATTGTTATTTTGAATAAAATATAATACATTTTAATAAAGAGCATAAAAATATGAGTGTAAAATTATTTAATTTAAATGATAAATGAAAAAAAATTATAATTGAGCATAAAAGTTTCAAAACTGAAATAAACAAACTCATTAAAAATTACAAACATAAAACTATTTGCAACAAAAATGTTTGAATATGAACCAATCATTATAAACAAGATAAAGGAAAGTTTTCAAATGACTCTTACCTCGAATTTTTGCACTACATGGATCAACCACATATACTAAGAACTTAGTTTATAGCACAGTTACCAAATTCGTCCCAATAGGTAAAAAAATTGAATATTCGACTCGTTCGATTCGGCTGAATTATCCTAAAAATTTAATTGTTTCCAAATACACAACCGATACATGACAAAAACATTAAAACAATAATGGGAGATGAAAAACTACTTTCTCTTTTGCCAGAACATTAAAAAATATGAATGGGTTTTCGAGAGTGAACAGTGAGCAAGGTAAGCCAGAGCAAGGTAAGCCAAAGCTCACTCAAATTACAAGTAGATTATGCAAATTTCGAAATATATACCTGAATTGTTTGAAGTATATTGGTGATTTTCTTTCCAAATTGAAAAATTAATTCGAATTCGAACTTGGTTACTATGGTTTGCAGTGGTTTCAACTCATGTGATACATGTTTTAAGTGGTTTCAACTCATATGATACATGTTTTAAGGAATCATTGGCATGTTTTAAGGAATCATTGGCGTTCAAGGAATCATTACCTCCGGGACTCAATTCTGTAATTGTTCACCCCAAAACCTCTGTTAAGTGCACCGTTAAGAAAGTTCACATTGAGATTGTGAAATAATAGTTGTAGAGTGACATTGTGAAGCTCTCCAAAATAATTGGGCAGGCTTGGTGAATGTGAAGGATCGTTATGACAAAGGGATGGGTAATAAAAGCGTATAAACACATCATATTTAATCGTCATATTTAAAGGATTTCAGTGGATGATGATCTCTCCTTTATCTCTATAGCATCTAAATAAAACTTGGACTCTACCTCAGCTTGGAAAAATCATGATGGGCCTATAATATTAGGTCATTTGCTGAACGAAAACATGATCGAATGTCTCACTCTTGACATTTATTCTTCCGTATTTTGATATCAATTTTCCTTCAAAGAGAAAGTTCTATAAAATAAGAGTCATCGACATTATTCAAGTCAATAAAGTGCGTACAAATTTCGTGGACTACACATCCCCGACAAACATGCCCCACATCTATGAGAACCTGAATATTTTCAGGATTCTCTAGATGTTTTAAATTTCTAAAGCAATACACTGTTTCAATTTCTATCATAATGCCAAAATTGTTGTTCCTTTATGAATCTAATGCGAAAGTTGGATAACGACATTGAATTAGGGTCCAACAGGCCATCCCTTCGCACATTATTTATGTGTATATGAAGGGTCCAACAAGCCATCCCTTCCCCATATGAATTGTGTAGAAAACACCCATATGAATTGCGAGAAAGTGGTTGACCATGGTTGATGATGATTGGTAATGCTTGACCATGGTTGATTTTCATAGTGAGAAAATATTTGTCACAATCCAACATTGGACCATGGTTGACCATTATTTATTTTCATATTGAGTCAATCTTTATCACAATGCGATGTTGGACCATGACCGATTTTCATATTAAGAAAATCTTTGTCACAATGTGACATTGAACCATGGTTGACCAAAAATGATTTAATACTAAATTAATAGAAATAAAATCATTTTTATGATTAAAATATTAACAATAATATCGTATTGGTTGACTCTTTTATAGGTGTTATTGCAAAAAACTCATATGGATTATTTAATATTAACATATTAGCAGTAAAAACCTTCAATGTGGAGTCTGAAGATATGCATAGTGAAATCTTCCGAGATTCCTTGAGAAAAAATATACAAAATTCTTCGCTACAAAGCCCATAAATCTGCACAATGAAAGCTTGAAAGCTTCCTCAGCACAATGGACTTCCTCCGCACTTCCACACGTGCCTAATTTCACCAAGATTAGCATAAACAAAGTTTCTTCTCAATGATTCTAATATTAATGTGAATACATGTTCTTTGCATTCCGAAATAATTCAAACATTACTCATTTTACAAGTGATATATGGGGATACACATTTATTACTAAAATATTGTAAACAACAAATATGGATTATTGAATACTAAAATACTAGTGATAAACACACGGGTGCTTGAAAGCTTCCTCTCCACAGTGGACTTTCTCTACATTTCCACACATATGCTCAATTTCAAAAAAAATTCCATAAAAGTGATCTATTATTCCATTATCAAAACCCTATCCTTCACATTCTTTATATATATATATTTTTTGGATAAACACAATGTCATAGGGAAAACATATTATTTTGGTGAAAACTTGTGGGCTAGTCTAGTGGGTTCTACTGGGTCCATCGGGGTGACATTATGCTTGTAATTTGTGTTCGGGAGTATAGTAATGACCTTGTGTTTACAAGATGCAATTCTCTTTTTGTTTATAGATCTAAACCAAAATTCAATGCAATGCATCCATTGTGACAAGGACTTGAATTTATGGATCTAAAACAAAATGATTGCTTTGGGAGTTGTACCATATTGAAATATTGAAATATTTAAGAGCTTGAATTCAAATAAATATTCCCTAGTTTTGATTGGTGGCCCCTACACGCTATAGTCCTCTGCATCCACATTGTTGTTGTGTGGAAGTTCAATGGAAATTCAGCTCGTTGTGTTGACTTTAAGACATCAATTTTCTATACAATGATTCAATTTTTATAATGTTACAGACTAATGCAATGAAACTATTTAAAACCTTTAGTAATCTGTAATTGAGTGTCAACCTTAAGTTATAACATTAAGCTATTAATTAATATGGTTAAATTGAATCAACGTTTGAAGTATTAAGCTTCTCTTTTAGAACAACTACGGTCTCAATTCTTATAGTAAGGGCATGCTCTTTTCGCTACTCATATTGAGAAGTCTCTTATTTTTCCTACTACCACTTTATCCACACCCTATTATCAACCCAAACTAGAGATCTCATGCTAACTATATGCTTTGTGCAAAAATTTTTGCATGGAGAAAGCATGTGCCGAAGAGGATTTGTGGAGGTCACTGTGCAGAAAGCTATGTAAAGGATGCTTGAGCGGAGGTGACTATGCAAGGGAAGGATATAGAAAACCAGTTGTGCAAAAAACTTTTACTATATGAAGAGATTTATGGGGTGAGTTTTGTATAGAGAGATTTTCCTTTTATTGTGTGGAGTTTTCTCCACACTCTGCACAATCCTTACTCAATTAAATAGCTATAACATTAGACATAAAGACTATGTTACATAGAAGTTATAAGTATGGTTTTAATTAGTAATGAGGATAAACTAAAATTTGAAATCACAATGATTTTAATTTGAAAAATATACTAAGTTTTATTAAAATGCCTTCACATAGATTTTGGGTTAAAAAACAATTTCCCCTCATGTTTAATAATTCGAAATATGTTGCTATCTCAAATTTAAAATGTTGTTATCGATGATTTCTGAGGGGACAATTTACATACCATTTTTAATAATGGTTATTTTATCAATATAATTATTGTAAGTTTATAAATGTAAATATAAATTATAAAACTGAAAATAAATTTGCATATAAAAGCATAAAATTGATATCGAAGATGCTTAATAGAGATTATGGTTGGATAATAAACCGTTGGATTTTCTTCCCTTTTTGTGGTTTTGTGGTTGGTTTCGACTCCTGGCTCCTTTTTTCATTCTTTTATTTTTTTCATCATATTTAGGGTTGTGTTTCGCTTTCATAATTCTAATCATTTCATAGTTCCTTCGTAATTTTTATTCTTTTATTCCATTTTATTGTTTTTTCTCTATATTATTAGGATTCATGTACATATATTTTCTTAATTAATTTAGTTCATCGTTTTTTTTCTTCGACCTATAGTAAATTGCCCCCTTTATTTATTTATTTATTTTATTCTATAATTTCAATTTTGTTTGGATTATTTAATAGTTTTCCTATTTTTAGGGTTTTTCCTTTTCCAAATTTCACTTTACTATTTCAATCTAAAGTTTTATCTCACTAAATAATAGATAAATTAATTAATTTGGCTTTCACTATTTATTCTTTTAGACTTTTAGTTAATTTCTTTTATTGGTTACTAATTTTATTTTATTTTTTAAATATTTTATTGGTCACTTGTTTTCCATTTTATTTTTATTCCTTTTTACTTTGATTCTTTAATATGTTACTATTTTTAAGGATTTTCTTTTATTTTTTTATTTATATTTTTTTCGCTCTAATGTTTATTTGATTAAATGATAAATAACTAATTAAATAATTTTAAAAAATAATGTGATTGTTGGGATAGTCGTTGTATTTTTATGATTAAATAATAGATTAATGATTTAAAATATTTTGACTATTATGATTAGCCATTGCATCTCTACTATATATATTAGTCCTTTATTTCAGTTATCTATTTATGTCCTGATTATGAACCATAGTAAGTGGTTCGAAATGCATCAACTTGTAAACCTATATGTGATTTGATACATAATATTTTTGATATCAAATTAATATATTATTTATTATTATTAATGAGTATTAAATTTTTATTAAAAATAATTAGATAACTATATTAAATATTGTAAAATGTCAATATGATTTTATTTTTTCTTTAATTTGGATGTGTATTTCTTTTTTATATTAGAAGAATGGGTCACGTTCATACTTGTGTGACATGGTGTTAGGTTCATCCTTGTGTGACATGGTGTTAGGCTCCTCTCGTATGTGTTGGAAGTTTGACATCGAATTATGTAAAATTGGGTAGAAATGTAACTAGCTAATTGTATACCGAAATAGCAGTTATGTAACGGAGGAGGCTCGTATAAAACTACTGAATGCCCAAGAAATTTAATCATGGAGAATTATTGTTGAATTATTAGAGATTCCAATCCCTTGCCCTGTGGGTGTTTCCTTGACACCCTATCAAGGTTTTACCATGTAAATCCTGTGTGTTTGTGCATGTGTTTGGTTTTAGTTTCCAGTTAGTTATGAATATTTCTTGGTCAATGTATAACTAAATGTGTGTATATTCTTTCCTCATTATTTCCCCTATTTGAACTACAAATGGTATTAGAGCGTGTTTTTGGTGTTGCGTGAAGGTTCTTCTATGAGGAGAGGCTGTTGGAGAGCCACCGTCTGCATTGAGGAGGCTCTGCATGAAGGAAAAAGCCTACGTATAGATATAAAGGGGGAAATCTGCGTGGAAAATCGTGTAATGACCTACATGAATGCATGAAGAGGAAGCACTGGAATGACCTACGTGAATGCATGAAGAGGAAGCATTGTCCCTGCATGTTGCTTGCATGGAAGTGCCCATCTGCTGCCCTATGTGTGAAATTAGTCTGCTCTGGTCTGTGTGAAGAGGAGGCATCGGCCTGAGTAAAGAGAAAGGAGGACGCAGGAACCAGAAAAACCATCTGTTGCCCTGCGTGTGAAGTTACAACTACATCAAGGAAGGCACCACTGTTGTGTGCTCATCTACTGCCCTACATGAACGAGACGAGGAGACATTGGTAACAACTTGAAGTAGCCAAACCCTATCTCTGTGTGCACTACGACTACGGAGAAAAAGAAAATACGTTGGGAGATCATGTCCTTTGCGTGTTGGTTGAGGAAGTCTAACTGCTGCCTAGAAGAACACGCTGGTGAAAGCTTGCGTGCACCCTCTGCCTGATTGTTAAGACGTTGCGTGGATTGGCAAGGAGGCTCGTTTCCGGCTTACGAAGAGGCTGTATTTTTTATGTCTTGGTTGAATAATCTAGAGCCATTGCTTGTAGTGCATTGTACAGAGCTCGAAGAGCAGTTTACGTCAGGCCAGGAGTAACTCCAGAAAAACTGATACATTTATTTCATTAGGTAGCTATTGTTATATACATGAATATGACTAATCCATTCATCTTCTTGATGATTGTTCACATTCTAGGAAGATTAGGTGTCAACATTCCCCCCCTTAATCTGAAGGGATGTTGGTGAGTCAAAGCATCGTTCTGAATCTTTCAAGCTTTTCTCTTCCAAGCGCTTTGGTGAAGATGTCTGCAATTTGCTCATTTGTGGGACAATGACAGAGATGGATTGTTTTGGCCTCAACATGATGTCGAATCAGATGATATTTAGTATTGACGTGCTTTGTACGATCATGGAACTTTGGTTTCTTGGCCAACTTTATTGCAGAGGTGTTGTCAATCATGAGTGGAGTTGATTGTACTTGTTTTACCTGCAAATCTTCAAGAATTTTCCTGAGCCACACAATTTCTTTTGTTGCTTCAGCTGCTGCCACGTATTCTGCTTCTGCTGTGGAATCTGACAGAACTGATTGTTTGCGTGATCTCTAAGAGACAGCTCCTGATCCAAGACTCATAGCATATCCTGAAGTAGATACTCCGGTTTCTTTGTCTCCATCGAAGTCTGAATCAGAGTATCCAATCAAGCTGAAGTCGTCCACCTGTGTATACTTGATTCCACGGTCTTGAGTTCCCTTCAAGTACCTTAGAACTCTTTTTGCAGCAGACCAATGTCCCTCACAAGGCTTTTGCATAAACCTGGAGAGGATTCCAACAACAAATGAAATGTCTGGTCTGGTAGTAGTGAGGTAGATGAGACTTCCTATAAGCTGTCTATACTTTGTTGCATCTTCAAATTCCTTTCCCTCAATAGATGTGAGATTCAAGTTTTGTTCCATTGGAGTAGAAAGAGGATTGCACTCTGTCATGCCAAATCTATTTAACAAATCTCCAATGTATTTGTTTTGAGAAAGAAATATGGATTTTGGATGTTGGGTTACTTCAATGCCAAGATAGTAATGAACATAGCCCAAATCAGTCATTTCAAAACTTTTCCTAATTCTTTCTTTATGGATGCAATATAACTTTCATTGTTCCCTGTTATTAAAAGATCATCTACATATACCATAAGATATACAATTGTTTTGCCAACTTTCTTGACAAATAAAGTTGCATCATCAAGATCAAACTGATTGAGTTGAGTTTCAGAAGATGCTCAGTTAGCTTTTCATACCAGGCTCGTGGTGCTTGTTTGAGGCCATACAAGGACTTCACAAGTTTGCATACTTTATGTTCATGTCCTTTCACAGCAAATCCTTCAGGCTGGGACATAAAAACATTTTCTTTTAGATCTTCATTCAAGAAGGTAGTTTTTACATCCATTTGATGGACTTTCCAACCGTTCTAAGCTGCTAGTGCAAAGAGTGTCCGGATGGTGGCCCATTTTGCTGTGGGGGCAAAAGTTTCCTCATAATCGACCCCTTGCTATTGTGCAAAACCTTTTGCCACAAGCCTAGCTTTGTGCTTGTCAAGTGAGCCATCAACTTTGTACTTGTTCTTGTAGACCCACTTGCAGCCAATTGGTTTGGTTCCAAATGGGGGATCAACTAGCTTCCAAGTGTCATTCTTTATGAGGGCATCATACTCCTTTTGCATTGCTTCTTTCCATTCATCATGAGAAGCATCTTATTTAAAGGAAGTTGGTTCAAAATATGTAGACAAGTTCAATTCATAATCTAAGAAACATCCATATCAACAGGTGAATTAGAGTCATCTACATCACCTCCATTTTGTCGGTCTGAATTTTTGGTTCCTGTTTTTCCAATTTCATCAGGATGAACACTTTCAAGTGTCTTTGTCATCCATTTTGGGGGACCTTTCTGAGATGGTCCATGCTGCTCTATTGGTTGAGTTGGGAGTGAATCAAGATTGAGTCTCCCAATTCTATCAATTACATCACTTAAAGAATCATCTGTTGTTGGAGTTTTAGTTGGGGGAGAGTATTCTTCAGAAGAAGATTCCACATGTTGATCTAGTATAGGAATCCCCCCTTCAAGATGTGGAATCTGATTTTCAAATTCTTGAAATGATTTCATTTTGGCGAATCTATCCAAGCGATCAAGTTGCCGCTCAACAACATTGTCAGATTTGGATGATTCAAGAAAAATTACATCTCTAGATATAACAAACTTTTTATTTTCTTCATCATAGAGGCGGTATGCTTTGGAGTTATTTGAATACCCCAAGAAAATACATTTACGACTTCTAGCACCAAGTTTGTTTCTATGTACCTTTGGTATCAAAGCATAACAGGTGGAACCAAA
>APFE030804163.1:105986-160682 GCA_000404065.3 Pinus taeda
ATTACATCACTTAAAGCATCATCCGTTGTTGGAGTTTCAGACGGGGGAGAATCTTCTTCAGAAGAAGATTCCACATGTTGATCTAGTATAGGAATCCCCCCTTCAAGATTTGGAATCTGATTTTCAAATTCTTGAAATGATTTCATTTTTGCGAATCTATCCAAGCGATCAAGTTGCCGCTCAACAACATTGTCAGATTTGGATGATTCAAGAAAAATTACTTCTCTAGATATAACAAACTTTTATTTTCTTCATCATAGAGGCGGTATGCTTTGGAGGTGTTTTAATACCCCAGGAAGATACACTTACAACTTCTAGCACCAAGTTTGTTTCTATGTACCTTTGGTATCAAAGCATAACAGGTGGAGCCAAAAATCCTGAGATGTTTTACCGAAGGAACATGTCCATACCACAATTCATAAGGAGTCTTGTTTCTTATAGCACTATATGGACATATATTCTTTATATATGCAGCACATAGGATAGCATCAGCCCAAAAAATTATCTTTACATTTTTTAAAAAGAGCATGGATCGTACCATATTCAAGATTGTTCTATTCATTCTTTGAGCTACACCATTCTGTTGGGGATTATAAGGCACAGTTGTTTGATGTTTAATCCCACGTTGGCGAAGATAGTGTTCAAATTCATTTGATGTATATTATTTTCCATTATCAGTGCAAATATACACAATATGATATTGTGCATCATTTTCAATCCATTTATGAAAATTCTTGAATGTTAGGAAAGCATCAGATTTGTTCTTCAATAAATAAACCCAACACATTCTGGTGTAGTCATCAATAAATGTCATGATATATTTATTTCCATTTACAAAAGAAACAGGCATTGGACCACATAAATCTAAATGAATAAGTTCAAGATTCCTATGTGCTCTTGAATGTGAGTCATGAAAGGACTGTTTGCTATGCTTTCCTAGAATGCATGCATCACATTGCTTAAGTTTTCTAGGAATTGTAGGAAAACCAAAAACACCATTTTTCTTCAATAAGCAGAGACTGTCATAGTTTAAATATCCAAATCTAGCATGCCATAATAAACTTGATGGAAGTGTACCTTCTTCATGATGAGAAATATATGAGAAATGTTGTGCATGAGCAGATGGTCCTTGCAGTTTGAAAAGTGTTTCTTCTTCTATTTCCCTCATGACAAGTGAGTGGTCAGATGCTTTTCTTACCTCAAGCTTGCCATCAAACATATGAATGGAGTGACCTTGCTGGCGGATGTGGACCAAGGACAACAAGTTTCTCTTGAGCTGTGGGAGATATAGAACATGATCAAGAAGAAAGTCTGAGAGACCAGGCAAGTTTAAGCCTGATTGTGCCAAGCCCTGATGGCTTGATTTTTGACTAATCTGCAAAGTATACTACTCCATCAACATTGTCATTGAAATCTTCAAAAAAATCTTTTCTACGAGTCATGTGCTAGGTTTCTCCTGAATCAAGCAGCCAATCATTTTTCCATGAAGCAAGTGAAGTATTAAACAAATATTCATTTACTCTAATGTTACATTGTGCCTCAACATAGTGAGTGGATTCAGGTGCTTTAGCTTTGTCTATATCATAAGTTTTACCTTTCTGCTGGTTTCTTCTCTGGTCAATTTTGTCCCATGGTAGCTTGCATGTAGAGGCATCATTTGATCCATTTCTTTTGCAACGAATACAATGTAAAACTACCTTTTCTCCTTGAGAATGTCTGCCCCCCCTGCCTCTGAAATATCTTCCTCTTCCTCTTTGTCCAACTCTTCCTCTTGTAGAATCTTGAGCAGGATACTTTTCTTTATGAGAAAGGCACGCAGTCTCTTCAGAAGATTCAGGGGTTGTCTTCTTTCCAAAGGCTTTTTCTCGTTCAACAATTTTTTTCACAAGAAAGTCAAAGGTTATATCTTTGAGATTTCCATTTGCTTGCAAAGACTCAAGATAATTGGAGTATGTAGGATAAAGTGCCTTGAGAAAAGCAATAAGAGAGATATCCAGCTCAACTTTAGTGGATTTGATATCATGCATTATAGACTTTAATTCAGATGCAAGAGCAAGAGGATCATTATTTTGCAGTTCAAGAGTGAAGAGTTTGATCATAAGTTGGACGACTTCAAGCGCAGAATGTGAGTCATAGAGTTCTTTCAGCTTTTGCAAAGCTTCAAAGGCAGTTGAATATGATGAAATGTGGCGACTCACCTCCTTATTTACAGATGTTGCGATTAATGCATATGCTTTGTTGTTCGTGTTTTCTCAAATGGCGAGCTCTTTGTCTGAGGTAGGCTTTTCTGGGTCACTATCTCCTTCACCGACGCACACTCCTTTCCACAACTCATTAAAGATGAGGGTGTGTTGTATAATCCGAGACCAATTAGGATATTTCTCCTTGCCAGTGAGAACTATTCCTATGATAGAAATGATTGAATGCATTCTTTAAAAAATTACTTCTGCTGATAGGAAAAAAATACTTTTGCTGATAGACTAATACTTCTGATGGCAAAAAAAAAATTTCTCTTGTGGAGAAAAAAAAACTTCTGCTGCTAAAAAAAAATGATTCTGATATGAAAGTGTATTCATCCAAAATCTGAGCAGGGATAGAATTCTGCTACGCCATTTATATATCACTGACCATTGAAAGGAATGTTGATAACCATGCTATCACTATCATAAAATTTTCACTGCATATAACCCTTTTTTAATTCAATATATGCCATGTCCATCATATAAAGGAAATATGGAGCAAACTAATATGCATACGGTCATAGTTTAGAATTTTAACACCAAAAAAGGGGAATGCCCAACGAATATCCAAAGGAAAAAATACCGCAGTGAAACACTAACCATCAGCTCAAAAACTATCACCAGGCAAATTTTATGCAGTTTTGGCAGCGGCCCATGCTCGGCCCTTTCTCTCAGATGATGGTTTTAATACCTGTCCTCAATAGATTTAACTGAACTATGCCATGAAACCGAGGAGGACTGAAGCAAGCGCAAGGGGCACCCAAACGCCTGATTTTAAGTTCTTCACTCCACGGGTTCCACGAGTTTACGACTGTCAGAAACTCAACTTCCTGTGTTCGCTTGCATTCCCCAACGTTTCCATTGCATGGAACCAAGGAAATGAATGCAATATTCAGGAACCCTAAATAAATGTCCTACTGCTTCAGCGCATGATGGGTATATTACGGGATTCACTTCACAAGAAACATGCGACTAGAGGGAAGAAGAAAGTCTGGAGGAAAAAGCAAAAGTTTGAGTTGGGTAGATGACCTTCAATGAAAAAACTGTCTAGTAATAGGACCGTGAGAAGGGTGCGTGTGAGAGGAGGTAATGTAAAGTGGAGGGCTTTGAGACTCGATATAGAGGCAGTGACGCAGCTAGTGAGGTGAAACCGAGGCGTGACTCGCAAGACTATTATATTAGACGTGGTTTACAATGGATGATACTTCCCAAAACAAACAGTTTACTTGCGTTCCATTACAGGCCAGGAGTAATGAGCAGCGTTTAGCCAGCGGAACAACAAATAATAGCTACTGTCGAGGGGACAGAGAGTAGTAGGCAGTGGACAGAGGACAGAGAGCAGTAGGCAAATGGGAGTTACGACTATTTTGGGAGCTGGCTCTGATACCATGTCAAGCCAGGAGTAACTCCAGAAAAACTGATACATTTATTTCATTAGGTAGCTATTGTTATATACATGAATATGACTAATCAGTTCATCTTCTTGATGACTGTTCACATTCTAGAAGATTAGGTGTCAACAGTTTACAAGAAAGAAGACATTGGTCAAAGCTGCATGAAAGACTGGGTATTTTTTTTTCCAGCACTTGTTGAATAAATTAAGGGTTTGTCAAAGGGTTTTCACTGAATTGAAAAAACAAATGCTTTTCCTTTAGGGATACTGAAATTAACAAAAGGATTTTTCAAAAAAATATTGTAGGTCATTTTAAGTCAATTTGTGAATTTTTTCAAGAAAATTGAAGTAGGAAGCGTTAAAACTTGGAAATCCTTTGTTGGAATTGGAAATCCTTTGTTGGAAGAAGACAACTGAAATATTTTTTTTTAAGAAACCTTAGTTGAAAGAGCGAAACCCTAGGAGAAAATATGTCGAATGCAAAATTTGAGGTGGAGAAATTCATCGGCAAGAGCAATTTTTCTCTTTGGAAACTCAAGGTTAGGGATCTGCTTGTTCAACAAGGGTTGCGCAAGGCATTAGATGGAAACAATAAGAAACTTGCAACTATGACTAATTCAGACTGGGAGGACCTGGACGCCTGAGCCCTCAGTACCATCTGGTTATGTGTGGCAGATGAAGTTCTCTTCAATATTGTTGAAGAGACTACAGCTTCAGGATTGTGGGAAAAACTAGAAAAACTTTATATGACAAAGTCATTAACCAGCAGAATTTATCGGAAATAACAGTTGTACAGTCTTCGAATGAAAGAAGTTTCAAAAGTTGCAGAATATTTGAATGTTTTTAATACATTTATATGTCAATTAACAGATATGGAAGTTAAAATTCAAGAAGAAGATAAAGCCATAACCTTGTTCTCTACCCGAATCATGCGATCACTTCATAACTTCAATCAGCTTGAGCACTACTGATTCTTTGAAGTTTGAATCAGTCATGGGATCTCTCCTATCTAAAGAAGTACTAAGGAAATCCAGTACTGAAACAGTTGCATCAAAAGCCATGGTAGCTAGAGGACGCTGAAAGGAAAGAGGAGAAAAACCAAGGGTTATTCCAAATCAAAATACAAGGGAAAGAAGTGTAAGGCAAAATGTTGGCACTACAATAAAATTAGACACTTGAAGAAAGACTGTTGGAAAAGAAAGGAATCCGATAACCCGAAGAAGGAAGCGAATCAGGTCGATTCAGGTATGATAGACGAAGTTTTATCGCTGGAGAATTATGTATAATAGGTGAAACTTCACCTGAATGTAATGTCTCTCAGGGTTTAGATAGTTGGTTGCTAGAATCTGGTGCTTCTCATCACATGTGCCCACAAAATTGGTTTACTTCATATGAAAATGTAAACGGTAGTTCTGTGTTTATGGGTAATAATGTGTCATGTCAGACTGTTGGGATGGGAGATATCAGGATTAAGATGTATGATAACACAGTTAGAACATTAACTAGAGTTAGACATGTACCTGTTTTGAAGAAAAAAATTATTTCTTTGGGAGTGTTGCATTCAGATGGTTATAAGTTTACAGGTCAGGATGGTGTCTTGAAAGCCTCTAAAGGAACCCTAGCAGTTATGAAAGTAGAAAAGGTCGGAAATATTTACAGGTTAAAAGGAAGTACTCAGGTCAGTGAATCAATAGTTGTGTCAGAAAAGGAAGAAGCAGGTACTCGTCTATGGCATCAACGATTAAGTCATATGAGTGAGAAAGGTCTTCAGATGTTGATGAAACATGAATCTATTCCTGATCTGAAATCCTTGAAGTTAGATTTCTGTAAACATTGTGTGTATGGAAAATAGTGTAAACAAATATTTAAAGTTGGATGTTATAATAGTAAAGATATTTTAGACTATATTCATTTTCATGTATGGGGACCATCCCCTGTTGTGTCATATGGAGGTGCTCTATATTTTTTAACATTTATTAATGATTTCTCCCATAAATTTTCGTTCTTTATGCTAAAAAATAAAGCTGATGTATTCAATGTCTTTAAACAATTTAAAGCAATTGTAGAGAAAAGAACAAGAAAATCTATTAAATGTTTAAGAACTGACAATGGTGGTGAGTTCACGTCAATTGAATTTGAACAATAGTGTAAGGATGAGGGAATTATTAGACATAAAACTGTTTTTTATACTCAACAAAATGGTGTTGTTGAGCGTATGAATCGGACTCTTATGGAAAGATCCAGAAGCATGATCAACAATGCTAACTTACAAAGGGAGTTGTGGGCAGAAGCAATATCTACTGCTTGTTATTTAGTTAACAGATCACCTTCAGTAGCAATTAACTATAAAATTCCTAAAGAAGTTTGGACAGGTCAATCTTGTTATTACTCACATTTGAGGATATTTGGCTATGATTCTTATTCTCTTATTCTGAAAAATCAATGTTCAAAATTAGATCCAAAGTCAAAATGTTATTTCTTTGTTGGGTATGACTATGCAGTGAAAGGATATAGGTTATGGGATTCTAACTTACCTAGAGGCTCTCACTCTCTAACTTGCCGACCATGCCCAACATGTTCAATCACTTTTACTTTCATATTTATCCTAACATACAAATTTGACATTAATTTCATGACAAAGAAAATATTTAATACGCAACATGGGCAATTTTACATAATAAAGGAGTGTGGGAAAAAGTTTGGGAATGAACTTTTGCCTATATCTATGTAATAAAATTTACTAAATGCCTTAACTTCTGTGATGTGTTGTGGAATGGTCCCCTCTGAACTTTTGTTCTCACTTTTTTCCTTCTCTCTACAAACAAAATCGCAACCGTGGAGTGGTTGACTTGCAAGCATGGCATTTGTCATTTTGTTTAAGGCGGTGGTTGGGATTAATATTTCCAACATCAAGTATTATGGATGATTTTCTAGTAGTAGGGTTGTATAATTGCGTTACATAAACATCTTCAAAATGTTAAAATTCCTCAACATGGTTGAATCTATTGTATATACATATTTTAACTTATTAAACTAGATTCACAAACCCAATAAAATTTGAGTTTGCTGTAAAAATATTTTTGGTAAGAGTAGTGTAATTATTTTATTTTTTGGATCTATATTTGATCAAAATCAAAGTCATAATGAAAATCAATAAATATAACTAGCATAAATCTATTAACTTCATAACGTATTCATTTTTTTTTTATTATAGTCAACATTAACTTTCTATTTAGAGCACTTGTCAACTCAACCTACTGAACTAGAAGACAAACTTAAGCATCACAAACTTACACATCTGCCATATTGCACTGTAGAATGAGCCTTTATACTCAAAGATCAAAAAATAAAATTAAATGAAAGAGTTAAGCAATTATTCTGAACTTGTTAGCCTTTAGAATAATAGATTTGTCATAAATATTCAACAATTTATAATTTTTTAGGTAATATTTGATTCTTGAGAAATACTTCTTAACTTATCATACATTGTCTCTTTCCTTCCAACCTATGTGATGGACACTATATTTTGAAATAGTTCTTTCTTTATTTAAAAATAGTTCTTTGTTGGTTTAAGTTGTTCAGGCAATCCTATTCTCTAATTTGGAGAACAAAAAGCCTGGCATGCACTCCTGAATCTAAAATTTGTTGCAGAAAATGAGAATGAACAAGGTAATACTGAATCTAGATCTTGTACCCAATCTGGTTGAGTTTATCCAAAGCAAATCTAAGGATTCCCAATGCATCAATTTTCCTCCCTTTGAACTTGCCTCATACTAATTGCAAACATATTGTAGATCCTAGCAATAATGATGATGGATAAGAGGAAAACAAAGACAACCATTGATATATCTCTTCGTAAAGATACTACCGAAAGACTTGAAGCTGCATATCAGGACAATATATAATATTGTTGATTCTAATGGTGATAATGGTGTGTGAGTACCTAAAGATACTACAGAAAGACTTGAAGCTACATATCAGGATAATATATAATACTGTTGATTCTAATGGTGATAATGGTGTGTGAGTACCTAAAGTAGTTACAAAAAAGTTGTTGAAGTTACCAATGGAGATGGCATATAAAACAAAATTGTTGTTGAGCCTATTGAAGACCAATTTTCATGAGGGCTCCTTCCAAGGTTTAAACTAGGTATATTATTGTATATTGTGGAAGCCCCTCATTAAATTGTTTAACTAATTACTTGATGCCTTTGTAAATTTTATGGTCAAGGTCTTCGTGCGGAACATTAATTATAATGTTTTCTTTTAGGAAACTCACATGGAGCCAAAATACATTTATAAGCACCATTCAAGTTTTCTTTGAATTGATTTTCTATGAGAGCCAGCCATTAAGAGAATTCATTGAAGAACCTACCATAAGTAATAATGGTTATTTTTCAATATTATGTGGTATCCTTAGGATTCCATTAAGGATATCAGAATATTGAATTTATCTTCCGTTAGGATTCCATTAAGGATGGCGGAATATTGAATTTAACTTCAACTCATGCAGATTACACTTTTATAAGTTGCAATGAGAAGCATTCTGGTTGTTATGGGAATAAATGAATGTGTGGTTATGTTATTTATTGGAGGTAGTTGTTTGCTTTTGATATTTGAGTTTTCTTAAGGAATAAAAGTATATTTGTGCCTATTTTGTCCATTTCTGAGTTGTGGGCTATTTTTGACATCTAAATTCTCTTTGGAATTAATATAAAATATTATTTGGTCATTTTTTGTGACAGATTTTTTCGTAATTTTGTTTAAGGATGACTTAGCCATTTTATATTTTTACATGAACAATTAATTGTCCCCTAAGATAGGATTTTGAGATATTTTACTAGAGATATGACAAACCCATTATGCATTCTTTTGTAAAGATTGATTGATTCATTTTAGTTTTCTTTTAAATAAAATGTATACTTTGGAATTTTTTAATATATCTTTTTTTCTAGAAAAACCTAAATAAAAGCTAATATGTGGGCCACTATAAACAAATGAATGCATAAGTAAATTTTAATACACAAATTAGCAATTTATTGTCTATTAAAGGCTAGGCTCTGTGTTCTATAAGAGTAACTTAAGAGTCTCCTGGAATTGGAGATTGGAAGCTTAATTTTGATGGGGCCTCAAAGGAAAGAAACAAGGAGAAAAGGTACAGGTGCAGCAATAGGGGGGAACACAAAGACATTGTGAAAATTTTCCAAAGTGAAGGATCTCATTTAGCATCTAAAAACTAAGCTTGAATTTGATGGACTAACTACCAAATAATATCAAAGTTCTATTTGATAGATTGATTGGGGGATTTTATTCTTGCAAAACTCTAAGACTTCCATAATAGAAGGTAATCAAATAAAAACATTCAAGATGGAAGGACGATAAGAAACTTGTTGCATCTTCTTTCATCTATGCTACCTTTTCCTATGCCACTGCCTTAAGGCTTTTCCTTTGCAATATTTGGTGCAATTGTTACTTTACTTATTTGAATATAACAATAAAAACTATAGTATGACTACAAAAAAAGAAAAAGAAAAATTAAAAATTTGGGTTAAGTATAGGTTTGATGCAAGCCAGTCTACCCCATTGCTTAGAATTTGTTGCTTTAGGACAACTTTACAAAGGTTTTAATATGCCTAAGCTATTATTTTCTAGGTGGTGGGGTCAAATAGGCTATCTGTAGAGGTTTTTAGAGGAAGAAGTCGAATTCAACGGTTTGGGTGGATTCTAGGTGGTGGGGTCAGATAGGCAATTTGTAGAGGGTTATAGAGGAAGAGGTAGAAATCAACCTTTTGGGTGGATGGTTGCATTGGAATAGGGGAGCTTTGTAATGCTGGGCTAAAGACTTTGAATGTTGTTGTTGTTGGTAGTGGATGAGGGGAGATTTGCGTTAATAGATGGTAGAAGATGGCACCAGCTTCTAGGAAGAGAAAAGAGAATTATGAGACTGAGCATTAATCCCTTTTTATTAAGGAAAACTCTAAGATGGGCATCTCACCTTAGATGCATCTCAACCTTGTTTTTTCCAACCTTGTTTTTTATTGGGTATTAGCAAGATCCCAATTTCTGCCCTTCCTTGTGCCTTGCATACACAATACCAGACAATCATTCAAAGATATATTGCATCCCTGGAATCCTATTCAAAGTTACAGGCATTCTGGTGGTGAGAGAAATTTCCTTTATAATGGTTTTTTAGCTGACAATTGAACTATGAGCACTTTATCAATTTAGATGAATATGTTAACCATAATATGCATTTTGGCCACATTATTTCCAATTTTTACATGCAATTTGGTTTTTTGGTGAACTTATTATTGCTATTTACTTTGATTATGACAAATCTATCTATATCATAGTTTATTTTGTTAATGGCATCTAAAAATGTCATTTTGATTTCAACAGATCAAGTTTATTTCATGCATCCATTGAAAAAGAAACTTGCAATTAAGTAAAAAAAATTCAAATTAATATTTTGAATGGTAATTCAAACAATATGTGAGTGATTTATCATATGCATGACTTTTTGCATTCATTGAAAAAAATTAAAAAGATATAAGAAGATATTGTGAATGAATGGTAATTCAAACAATATGTGAGTCATTTGTCATATGCAATTATTTATTGCATTCATTAAAAAAAAATAGCACCAAAAAAACAAAATTGATACTGTGAATGAACACTAATTCAAACAATATATGAGAGTGATTTATCATATGTAATAAAAATGCATTCATTGAAAAAACACTTACAATTATGAAAAAAAATTGATATTGTTAATGGTAATTCAAATAATATGTGAGCTATTTATCATATGTAGTTCTATTGATCAGTTGAAATCTGATGCAATTGTATATAAGGTATAAGGGTTTGTAATTAAACTATTTTGCATTCGGGTTGTTTGTAGCATAAAACATTGAGGAGAGCAGGCCATGCACAAAAGTTGATACATTCTTTTGATAAGCTAGGACCACATAGCTTGTTGAGTGTAAGTTTGAGGCTTATCTGAGAGCTATAGAATGGTTAGGATTTTGATGAGCTAGAGGCTGCCTCCTCTTTCTCTTCTAATCTAGCATCTCACTTATAAAGGAAAAATCACATCTCACTTATAAAGGAAAAATGCAACAGAAATGGACAATTGCTCTCCTTTCTCTATTTTATGGAGAAGATAGGAAGATGCCACATGCCCTCCATTGTGAATAACAATAAAGCACTAAGGCCTTAAGCTATGCCATAGAGAGTTGGTGGCAGGTTTAAATAATGGTAGTTGGTGGAAGCTGGTGTAATCGTCATTCATTCAAATATGGAATGTTGCTCTAGTCTTAAAAAAAACTAGCAAGTATAAATAAGGTTGATTGGTGGCAGCTTGAGTAATAATCATTCATTCAAATATAGAATATTGCTCTAGTCTTAAACGAAACTTTAGATTAAAATAACTTCGCTTAGGCTAAAAATGACATTTAGGTAGGTAAAGTTTGCAATAAGGTGACAAAATCAAAACTTTGTTAAAAACATTGTTCACAGAAATTACCCATCCTAAACTTTTGTTAAGCAAAATATTTTGTTCAAAAGATAAACTAATTGCTACTTAAGCTATTGCTATAGTCTCTGTGCTGCGGTATGTAGGGACTACTAACTTTTCCTTGCCATTTTAAACCAACGATTTCATTTTGGATTCGCAAACTTGCTCTATTTTATAAAGTTTTATATTATTTAATTATATAAACAAAGTAGTGTACTATTCAAAACTAGTGTTGTCCTAAGTGTACAATAATTTATCACAAGTCCTTCTTGTGTATGGACAAATATGAGTATTTAAAAGGTAGTGTAAGATAAATCACAAAACTATTGACACCGTTCTCCAACCATTTGTTACCATTGCACTTATCTGAAATCGGCAAGGTAGTCCCAGGGTCAACAACATGTTTCTTTACATATTTGAATCCTGATTTAGGTTGGATACTAATTTAGGTAGAACAAAAGACATATCACATAATAAAAAATATGTTTATATCGCTTTAGGTAGAATGCAAGGCAAAGCTATGAAAGGAGAAATATAATATTTTCAAGATTGGCTACAGTTGGAGTAGAGTTTGAGAAAACGCACTGCTAACGAGCCTTAGTTTTAAATATAGTATTTTGACATATTTTGAGACATGTATTTTGGCATATCGAGAGTCTCGGAACGTTAGTGCAACATAGTGGAACGATTGACCAGATTAGTGACCAGTAGATACCAATAGAAGAATGTCGTGGCTTTCTAGAAATTTGGGTCATTGAATATGACAACTTCTTTTCACAATCTAATTATGGGCAGGGAGCAAGTGTTGGAACAACTCAAATAAAGAATGGAAGATGAAAGAAGATCAGTACTGCTACCTCAGACTTATTCTATTATATTGAGTTTTATGTCATTTAATTATATATACAAGTTAATGTACTATAAAAATGAATAGTGCTGCTGTGAAAGTGTAACATAAATTAGATAATTTATCACAAGCCCTTCTTTTCTATGGACAAAATATGATTATTTAAAAGGGCGTGTAAATTATATCACATTAACTACTGTCATTGTTCTTCAACCATTTGTTACCTTTGCACTTATCTCAAATTGGCAAGGGAGTCCCCGGGTCACCAACATGTTTTTTGTTTACATATTTCGATACTGATTTAGTTAGAACAAAAGACGTATCACATCATACAAATATGTTTATATTGTGTTTCGTAGAAGTCACGACACAGTTTTCAAAGAAGAAATATAATATTATTGTTTTAGGTAGAATCCAGGAAACAGTTTTCAAAGAAGAAATATAATATTTTCAAGATTCGTTAGAGATGGGTTCATCTGAACACTACAAGCCCTTGTTGTCAAAGTATATCAAAGTGTAAAATAAATTATCACAAACCGTTGTTGTCTATGGACAAATATGAGTATTTAAAAGATAGTGTAAGTTAAATCACAAAACTATTAACATCATTCTTCAACCATTTGTTACCTGAACTTGGCAAGGTTGTCCCAGGGTCAGCAACATGTTTCTTTACTAATTTAGGTAGAACAAAAGACATATCACATAATTAAAAAAAAACAAAATTGCTTAGGTAGAATGCGGGACAAAGCTATGAAAGGAGAAATATAATATTTTCAAGATTGGCTACAATTGGAGTAGATCAGTTTAAGAAAACGCACTGCTAGCCACCCTTAGTTTTTATATAGTATTTTGACATATTTTGAGACTTGTATTTTGGCATATTTAGAGTCTCGGAACATTAGTCTCACATAGTGGAACGATTGAGTACCAATAGAAGATAACCTAAAGAGTGGATTAATCTGTTTTGTTAAGGAGGAAAGCAAGAGCCACGTCACTGGTATTGCGAAGGAAATCTCTAGATTTCTGAGTTACTCTGCTCGCGATCCTCGCGAAAATTACATCCACCAAACGTTCATCCCACCCGAAGTGACTTCCCACAATACTTTCAAACATATATTTGTAATAGTTTTCTAGGATTTTGGCAATCATCCCCTCTTCCCCTTCTCTCACCTCCGTAAATGGATGGGAAGGAAACCTTAAAAACCTCATGCTTTCTATCTTGAAGGACTGCTCTGTCTCCACTATGCTCTGCAGCTCCTCCATAGTTGGATAATATATAGGAAGGTTTATGGAATTCAGTTTTCCGTCCTCGATCAACCCCTGCCACCCA
This sequence comes from Pinus taeda, assembly GCA_000404065.3. NCBI lineage: Eukaryota > Viridiplantae > Streptophyta > Pinopsida > Pinales > Pinaceae > Pinus > Pinus taeda. The sequence goes on from APFE030804163.1 coordinate 119,313, forward strand.
AAATCAATCATGTATTGAATAAATTATATTCAAAAGTGTATTATATTGATTTATCTATATTTTTTACCTCCTTCATCAGCTCCTCTAATGCTCCTTCTAGCTGACCAGCAAAACCTCCCATGATGCCTTGTTCCTTTATGTCACCCGAACTACGAGCCAAGAGTGCTACGGACATGCATCCACCGGGAACCATCTCATGTGCTCGGGCTTCTAGAAATGATCCGAAGTCTTTTCTGAATTTCTTCAGATACGCAAGGCCCACTGCATCGCTGGATATATACACATGCCCACCATTCCAAGCCGCATAATTTCTATCCACAACGCTAGCAGGAACCTGAAATTGAAATGCATTATTAATACCTCATCCTAATCACATGACAACATTTGGTTACAGTAAAGCAGATTATTGAGCTAGAGGTTAACATAAAAATAAAATAATTAGATAATTAAAATAATTATAAAGAACATTGAAATAATTTCTTGTCATAAAAGAATTAAATAATATCATCTCTTAAGAAAATAAAAATTGAATCCCTCTGTACTCATATTAAAGGAGTATTTAAAATAAATCTATGATGTGTGTATATCACTCACTCCCGACAGCCAGTGCAGACTATTGTGTTGGAATTTAATTCCAACTGCAACACAGAGCAGCTGGACAGAAATAAGATATTTCAGCCTGTTCGAACCAGCAAAGTCTCCACTAATATTTTGTCCATTAAATGTGCATTAAATTTAGAATTTAATTCCCCTGCAGACTGCCGACTTGTTTTCACTGAGAAAGTCATCACCACTTGCTGTAATTAATACGCAGATAAGCGTTACAGATATTTTGATTATTTTATCAATTAAACTCATATATTTATTTTCCTATAAATGTAAAGAACAACAGTTCTGTTTTTGAGCGGTGCAAGAGATTTTGAACATCAGTTCTGTTTTTGTACTCTGAGAGAAAGAGAGAAGGTTAGAAGAACATAGTAAGTCTCTTCTGTAAATGCACAACAATGTTGAACTTGCAATTTTCAGAGATAGTGAAAATTGATTTCTGGAACATAAGTGTTCCTTTCTGTAATCCCTCTGTCACGAGGAAGACGAATTTGTATCAGTTTTGTTTACTGTTTATGAATACAAGTTTACTATTTTGCTTGTTTTCTATTGCTGTTACACCAAGTGTCAAAAGCACGTTTTTGTTACTCTGTAAGTCTATAAGCGATTTGATGCCACTTATTTTAGTTGTTGTTACACCAAGTGTCAAAATCACGTTGCTATTACATGGTAAGTCTATAAGTGACTTGATGCCAATTGTTTTACGTTGCTGTTACACCAAGCGTCAAAGTCAAAAAGTGACTTGTCGTGAAAAATGCGTTGCCATTACACCGAGTGACTTGACGTCCAAAATCTCGTTGTTGCAACACCACGATCAGCGTTGCTGCAACACCAAACTGTGTTGCTGCAACACCATTTCCAGTAAGCAGTTTTATGTTTTTCTATGTTAACAAAAACAAAGTGTTATTCTCTGTTGCTGCAACACCATTTCCAGAAAACGAAATTTTCAGTTTTCTGTGCAGAAATAGAGAAAAAACAGAGCATTTTTTTGTTGTCTGTCTGTTATGGAATTTAGCAGAAAATTCCATCATGGTATCAGAGCTAGTCTAGGCACTCAGTGAGTCAAAAACATAGTTTGTTTTTCACTGTAGGAGCTGTAAGAAGTTTGTTGAGCAAATTTTTTCCAGCAGAGAAATTCTTTTGCTTCATTTTAATTTTACAGTTAGTATCTCTTCTTTACCTATACAGAGTTAAGATGGCAGATGCTGGAACAGGTTTGAAAAATTCCCAACTGCCACAGTTTAATGGGAAAAATCATAGTTATTGGTCCATAACAATGAAAGCATTGTTTGCTTCTCAAGGAATATGGGAGCTGGTTGAAACTAGCTATGCTGAACCTGTAGATGCAACAACGTTGACTGCTTTGAAAGTAGCAGAAAGAGACCAGTTGAAGAGTGACAAGAAGAAGGATGCCAAAGCCCTATTTTTTCTCTTCCAATCAGTACATGAAAGTATCTTTCCACGGATTGCAGCAGCAACAAAATCCAAAGAGGCATGGGATATTCTCAAAACTACCTATCAAGGCATGGAGAAGGTGAAGACTGCAAAGTTGCAGATGTTGAGGAGAGAATTTGAAACACTCAGCATGAAGGAATCTGATACAATAGATTCATTCTTCACTCAGGTTATTGGGTTGATAACCCAGATAAGATCTCATGGTGAAATTCTTGAAGAAAGAAGGATCGTAGAGAATATCTTGAGATATTTACCCTCAAGGTTTGAATATGTTGTGGTAGCAATAGAAGAAACAAAAGATCTCTCACAGTTCACGGTAGATGAACTAAGTGCTTCGCTTATGTCTCATGAACACAGACTGAGTAGAGGAATAGATTCCTCTTTTGAGCAAGCATTCAAGACTCAGATGTCTTTCAGCCAAAGAAAAGGTCGAGGTAGAGTAGATAACAGAGGTCATGGAAGAAGCCAAAACAGAGGCAGATATTATCCTGCAAGCACAAGTGGAAGGAGCTGCAATCAGAACCAAGATGAAGGTTCAAGCAAACAGCAAGCTAATGGATAAGGTATGACAAATCCCAAGTCCAATGTCATTATTGTAAGAAATATGGACACTATGCCAATGAATGTAGGAAAAAACAAAATGACATGAACAGTAGGAAGAATGCTAATTTTGCAAATGATGAAAATAAGAATCCAGAGAATGTGTTGTTAACATGTAACATTGCACAAGACAAACAAGAAGATTTTTGGTTCTTAGACTCAGGTTGTAGTAATCACATGACTGGAAATATTGAAATGTTTGCCAATCTGGATGAATATGTGAAATCTGAGGTAACAACAGGAACTGATAGTAAGATATCTATCAAGGGTAAGGGCAGAGCCAGTATTCGAGCAAGAAATGGAGAACAGATGATTGTGCCAGAGGTATACTATGTACCTGGTCTAAAATGTAATCTTTTGAGCATTGGACAGCTCATTAGGAAAGGTTACAACTTGTTCTTCAAAGATGATACGTGTATAATCAGAGATATACCTCCAAGTAAGAAAATCATTGCACAAGTGCAGATGACCAGCAATAGAATGTTTCCTCTCAAACTCAGGGCAGATTTGAAGGAAGGAAGAACTATTGCAGCTGTAACACAAGAAGTCTTTCAGGAACAAGTGAAAGATGAGAATTGGTTGTGGCACTTGAGATTTGGACATCTCAATTTCGGAGGCTTGAATCTGTTGCACAGAAAAGGAATGGTAAAAGGATTGCCATTGATTGAAAAACCAAACAGCATTTGTGAAGGTTGCATCTTGGGCAAGCAACACAAAGAAAGCTTTCCAGCAGGAAAGAGTATAAGGGCAAAAGCACCCATGGATATTGTTCACTCTGATGTATGTGGACCGATGCAAATACCATCATTTGTCGGAAATAGATATGTTCTAACTTTTATTGATGATTACACCAGAAAGACATGGGTGTATAATATGCTGAAACAAAAGAGTGAAGTGTTTGAGAAATTCTGCCACTTCAAAACTCTTGTTGAGAAGCAGTGTGGGCAATATATCAAAGTGCTCAGAATAGATAGAGGAGGAGAATACATCTCCCAAGACTTTCTGCATTTTTGCAGAGAGAATGGCATATAAAAGAAGTTCACCGCAAGGTATACACCTCAACAAAACGGTGTTGCTGAAAGAAAGAATAGGACCATTCTTGACATGGTTAGAAGTATGCTGAAGGCAAAACACTTGCCTCATGAGTATTGGGCAGAAGCTGTCAATTGCGCAGTTTACATCTTGAATAGATGCCCAACTAAAGCTGCCGTGAACAAAATACCAGAAGAAGCATGGAGTGGTCAAAAGCAAACTGTCACTCACATGAGAGTATTTGGTTGTGTAGCCTATGCACATGTACCGGATCAACTAAGGAAAAAGCTTGATAGTAAGGGGGAGAAGTGTGTATATGTTGGCTATTTTGATTAGTCAAAAGCATACAAACTCTATAATCCATCCACTAAGAAATTGATAGTAAGCAGAGATGTGCAGTTCATTGAAGATGAAGCTTGGGATGGAAGCTTAGAAAAAACAATGAATGTGAAGACAATTGTGTCTCATGAAGAAGAACAGGAAGGGACAGCAGCAAATAATCCTACCTTGGTGGTTCCTCCTCCACCACAGCAAATTCAACAAACCACACCACAAGCTGGAATTCGAACAGCCTTAAGAAATCAAGGAAGTGCTTCCTCAAGCACACCACAGGTATCAGAAATACCCTCAAGTTCGGATGGAACTCCAAGCACACCAAGAAGACCAAGATTCAGAAATCTGAATGAGATTTATGAACAAGGAGAGGTAAGTACCAATACCGGTCTAAATTCATTATTCGCTTTATATTGTCATGTTGATGACCCAGTTCATTTTGAAGATGCTGTAAATGAAGATAAATGGATTGAAGCAATGAATGAAGAAATTGGTGCAGTTGAAAAGAGTAAAACATGGGAGTTACTGGACCTCCCTAAAGGAAAATATGCCATTGGAGTTAAGTGGGTCTATAAGACCAAAAGCAATGCTGAAGGCAAGATTGACAGGCACAAAGCAAGACTTGTTGTGAAAGGCTACAAGAAGCAACAAGGCAGAGACTATGATGAAACCTTTGCCCCAATAGCAAAGATGGAAACAGTCAGAACAGTGTTGTCTATAGCAGCACAACACAAATGGAAGATTTATCAGATGGATGTTAAATCTGCATTAGTGAATGGAGTGTTAAAAGAAGAGGTTTATGTTGAACAACCTCTAGGTTATGAAGTTGATGGCCAAGAGCATAAAGTTTGCAAACTGAAGAAGGCTCTTTATGGGCTGAAGCGAGCTCCAAGAGCATGGTACAACAGAATAGATGCTTATTTGATTGAGAATGGGTTTGATAAGTGTGATGGTGAACCCACACTCTACATAAAGGAGAATGACAGTAAGATTATTATTGTTGTTTTATATGTAGATGATTTGATCTTTACAAGCAATGATGCTTCTCTCATTGCTGATTTTAAAGCAGTCATGAAAAATGAATTTGAAATGACTGACTTGGGCTTCTTAAGATATTTTCTTGGAATTGAAGTAAACCAAAGTGAAATTGGTGTTTTTATTTCTCAAGATAAATATGTAGAAGCAGTGTTGAAGAGATTTAACATGCAGAACAGCAAGGCAGCTGTGACTCCAACTGTAGTAGGGTTGAAATTGACCAAAGAAGACAGCAGCAAGGATTTTGGTCCAAAATTATACAAGAGCATAGTTGGTAACCTTATGTACTCAACTGCAAGTAGGCCAAACATTATGCACGCTGTAAGTTTAATCTCCAGATTTATGGAAAGACCGAAAGAGACTCATTGGCAGGCAGCCAAGAGGATTCTAAGGTATGTAAATGGAATGAAGGGGTTTGGTATTTTATACTCCTTTTCTGAAAGTGTCATGTTGACAGTTTACACGAATAGTGATTGGGCTGGAAGTGTTGATGATAGGAAAAGCACATCAAGATATATGTTTCATATGGGATCGGGAGCTATCTCATGGGCTTCCAAGAAGCAACCAGTTGTGGCTTTGTCAACAACAGAGGCAGAGTATGTGGCAGTAACAACAGCAGCATGCCAAGCAGTGTGGCTGAGAAGAGTTCTTAGAGATTTGTGTCATGAACAAGAAAATGGCACAACCATTTACTCTGACAATAGCTCAGTAATAGCTTTGTCTAAAAACTCTGTTTTTCATAAAAGAACAAAGCACATAGATACCAAATTTCACTTCATACGTGAATTGGTTAACAATGGTGAGATTGTTTTGCAGCACTGCAGAACAGAGGATCAGCTAGCTGACATCTTTACAAAACCATTGCGAGAGAAAAGTTTTGATCATTTCAAGAAATGCCTGGGTATGCAGCAGTTGAAATTAAGGGGGAGTGTTGGAATTTAAATCCAACTGCAACACAGAACAGCTGGACAGAAATCAGATATTTCAGCCTGTTCGAAGCAGCAAAGTCTCCACTGATATTTTGCACATTAAATGCGCATTAAATTCAGACTTGAATTCCCCTGCAGACTGCCGACTTGTTTTCACTAAGAAAGTCATCACCGCTTGCTGTAATTAATACGCAGATAAGCGTTACAGATATTTTGATTATTTTATCAATTAAACTCAGATATTTATTTTCCTATAAATGTAAAGAACAACAGTTCTGTTTTTGAGCGGTGCAAGAGATTTTGAATAGCAGTTTTGTTTTTGTACTCTAAGAGAAAGAGAGAAGGTTAGAAGAACATAGTAAGTCTCTTCTGTAAATGAATAGCAGTGCTGAACCTGCAATTTTTAGAGATAGTGAAAATTGATTTCTGGAACTGAAGTGTTCCTTTCTGTAATCCCTTTGTCACGAGGAAGATGAATTTGTATCAGTTTTGTTTACTGTTTACGAATACAAGTTTATTGTTTTGCTTGTTTTCTGTTACTGTTACACCAAGTGTCAAAAGCACGTTGTTGTTACTCTGTAAGTCTATAAGTGATTTGATGCCACTTGTTTTAGTTGTTGTTACACCAAGTGTCAAAATCACGTTGCTATTACACAGTAAGTCTATAAGTGACTTGACGCCAATTGTTTTACGTTGCTCTTACACCAAGCGTCAAAGTCAAAAAGTTACTTGTCGTCAAAAATGCGTTGCCATTACACCGAGTGACTTGATGTCAAAAATCGCGTTGCTGCAACACCACGATCAGCATTGCTGGAACACCAAACTGTGTTGCTGCAACATCGTTTCTAGTAAGCAGTTTTCTATTATTTCTGTGTTAACAAAAACAGAGTGTTATTCTCTGTTGTTGCAACACCATTTCCAGAAAACGAAATTTTCAGTTTTCTGTGCAGAAACAGAGCAAAAACATAGCATTTTTTTTGTTGTCTGTATGTTATGGAATTTAGCAGAAAATTCCAACATGTTGGAGGAGTGGCAGAAATGGAGGGATTGACTTGGGAAAAGGCGCCTGTATTGTGATCCCACCACTGAAGACGCGAAATAAGATCTAGTCGCCGCAGGCTTATCATCATCACGCTCTGCTACTACCATTCGATTGGCGGATTTGAATGGAGGCAACATCCGAAGCAATGTATTAAAATCATTTGATGGGAGATCGGAAAAGTAAATTTGGAACTCTGGCACGTTCATGCAGTGTCGAATGAAAGTTAATTCCACAGCTTTGATGATGGTGTCCACTGCGAGAAGGGTATTCATTCCAGTTAAACACCCCAAATCTACAATACGAAACATGTTATGATCTGCCCCCGTCATCCCGGTGACAGATCTCATGTTTTTGTAAATTGAATGCTCCAGAAGGTGTTTAAAGGCTTGAATCATGTTTAACTGCATGCACAAGCATGATCGTTACAATGAAATCGGTTAGTGCACCTTGAGATTATAAGATATGCTAATCTAGATTAATGGGATTACTTGCACAGTTGAATTGTTGACATAGCTTGAATCCCCGCTTCCACCCTTCATGGAAAACACATGCTCCACAGATTTCACGTTCTCCATTGGATACCAGACAAAAACTAAATGCCTTGTTTGGCGAACACTGAGTAGTTTTTCTTCTCACTTTGGAGATGTGAGAGTTGAACTTAGATTTATATTTTTTTTTTGCGTTGAAAGCTGAGCATCGATTTTTTCGGCGATGATAGCTGACTTTGCGAAAGGAGTGTAATAATTCAATTTACTATTTAGTTTTGTTGCCATATACTAAAATTATATAGATTTATATTTATCGTGGGAATTATAATTTAAAAATTAAATATATACCTGAAACTTTTCTATATTAAAAAAATATTTTAATATTTACCATTGTTTGTTATTTATTATTCAATATATAGTATATTAACTGGACAAGAACTTGGAGATACAAGGTATTTGAAATTAGATTAATGGGATTACTTAGACCGATGATACTTGGTTTATATAAATTATCTATTTTTGGAGTGAGAGCTGATCTTTTAGTAAATTATAATATAATTTATATATATAATATATATATTTATTATTTATTATTTATTTATCTAAAGAGTTAGAATATAATAGGTTTAAATATATTGCTTTAATTAAAATTTAGAAGGAAAATATGATTAAAAATAATTTTTACATTTGTCTTATTTATTTTATCTAATATATTTTATAGTTAATAGTTATAGTTATTTAATATTATTTAAAATATAACTTAAAATATATAAGATATATATATATATATAATACTAATATATTTTATAATATAAATTTAGTTATTAATTTTTATTATACCAATCTATAATTAATTAATAAATTTATATATTTAAATATAGATTTAAATAAAAATTAATATATATATTCAATAAAATATATATAATATTTTTAAGTAGTATAATATAATATTATATATAATAATATATATATATAATATTCTTTTAACCAGGCTTAATCTAGGGGAGACTCACGATCAAACCTCATAGCTACCACTATAACATCAAGAGCATAATCAACCACCTGCAAGTCGGGTATACTAAGTTCCTATGATTTTAGCAAGAGCAAATTCACGGGAAAGGGGAATCCGCCGCTCTAGTCGCCACCACAACAGGTCATTGTAGTCAATGAGATTTCAACTTCGGTCCGCCCAGGCTTCGCCCATGTGGCTTACCATCAAACCACACATCACTATACTTTTTTAAGATAGTATATTACTGATAAATCACCAGATTACAAAAGGGTTGTGCCGAAAAGAGCCCTACACAAAAACCAAACAAAAAGTTAATATTTAAAATTGTTTATTATTTATTATTTTTAATATATATATGTATGTATATTTAACTGAAAAAGCAACTTGAGATTATAAGGTATTGAAATCCATATTAATGGGATTACCTGGACCGATGAAATGTTGACAAAACGTTTCCACCCTTCATGGAAAACACATCCTCCACAGATTTCACGCCCTAGGCGACAGCGACAAAAACTAGATGCTTTTATTTGTCGAACACACAGCAGTCCATTCACTCACTTTCGTTCGTAAGGTGAGAGCTGAGATTTATATTTAATTTTTGGTTTGAGAGCTGAACTTCGATTTTTAGGGTCGTGAAAGATGATTCTATTTTATTACTTTTCAAAGTGCGTTTCATATTTTTATCTATATCATATAGAATTAAATTATATTATATAAATATCATATAGACCTACCTTTTATTTTTTAAATTTGTTTTCAATTATTATTTTAAAATGTATTTGTATATAATAGTTTTTATTTATTATTAGTCTATGTCTTTGTTATTAGTCCATCTCATTGGGTATGGGATTATAGTAATCTAAATCATTTGATAAGCATTAGATAATGTCACATTTAAGCTAATGTTTTTAGGTTAGTTGTGCTTAACCCTAACCTTGCATTGTATTTTCCATAGGGTAGTCTATTTCACAATCTTATTTGGCCTCTTTCCAAAGCTAGGAGGTTATAACTATATAGTATGTTGATTTCTTTCTTTTTTTATTTTGGAAGAGGTAAACTAATGCTAGCATTAGTTTAGGGTATTAAATACTATGTGATGCATTATCTTGGGAACACACTCTTCGTCATGCTTTCAAACTAGCTTGCGGAGAATCCTCGAACCGATCGATCTTTATCTAATTCCAATGAATCCAGGAGTTGTTGATCTAGTTGACCAAGTGGAACTAGAAGATTTGGATCGAAAGCCAGAATCTTCGCAAGTTTACAATCCAGGTGAACCCATATCTAAGCAGGCACCAGTACCAGAAGCGTCCTAGCGAGTTCAAGCAGCACTTGTAGTTGACCAAGTTGCACCAGTTGAATAAGCAAGTGACCCACCTCACTTTTGTTGAAAGGGTTTTGGCTGATTCCTTTTTCTGTTGACCAACTTGTTTAGGTTGAAGCTGGACTTGACAACAATCTCCTTCATAGAGGTCACCATCAAACCATGCCACATTGGAACAAGCACAATATGGAATGACCCACATTGTGAATCACACCTATTGTTAATCTTCCAAGTAACTAACTAATTGGGAAGTTGTTGGTCCATCTAGTGTGCTAGTGTGAATCACTTATATTATTCACTGTGAACGAAGATAGGGAAGTGGAAACATATGGATTGAGAAAATATTCAATATAAAATGCCTCTACTTCCTCCATAGTCTCTTCTCCAATAATAAATGCTGAATCATCGACATAGCTTCTAGTTCCTTGCTTGTTGGGCATTATTCATTGAGGAATGTCCTCCTTGGTTGGTGCCTATTTCTGAACCAGAAGAAAGATACCCGGCTGGTTCACATTTCATTATGACAACTTCTTCCTACAAATACCCGACGAATAGTCAATTGATTGAACAACCTCGAAAGAAGGAAGGACATGAAAGAAATAATGCCTCTTATCTTCCTATGCCTATTCATTCTCCCCGAAAGGATTTTTTTTGTAAAATTAATTGAGTCAAGAAAGGTGTCCCCAATCCAATATGTGCTTATTCCCAATAGCGGAAATAGTTGTTGGCAAAATCCTTTTCCATCGAAGTAAATGAATCTCCTATTTCATACATATTTATTTATATCTAAAGATTATACACGAGACGTAATATGTGTTATTAATCACAGTTATCGGCCACAAGGTTTCCATAGTAACCCTCTCAGGGTCTCTGTGTTGATTTGGGGTAGCATCGAATGTGATCTAGCCATGAAAATTGGTGGAGAGGGCACATGAGATCTCCAAGACCCAGAAATAGTTTTGATAGATTCTAACCAGTTTGGGAGATATTAAAAAATGTAATATTTTTAATGGAGTTCCTAAGTCTAAAGTTAGGAAAAAGAAAATATTAATGGGTATTAATATAAAACAGGGTTAGAATGATCCAAAGGATAAGGATCAAGCCAAATCTAATATTAGCCATTGATTAGATATTTAATCTCGCCCATTGAAGGACTAACGATAAAAGTGTAAGAGGAGGCTTGAGGGTCAATTGGAGAACACACTAGAGTGATCAGTCATTCGTTTCTCTAGAGCATGGTTGCTAAGAAAAGTCGAATCAGTGATCAACAATGAGGGGCACAGATGTGTTGACAGTGTCGATAGATTAGTGCATAGGTAGGAAGCGGGGGCCAATAGCCAAAGTAGTCCACACAGAGCCCATCATAGACAACGTAGAGGCCAAAGGGACTCGTCATCCATGCAGATGGCTGCAGGAGTGAAGCAGAGACTCCCAGAGGTTGTGCAGTGCCTCATAGGGCTGACACATAGGGGTTTGAGCCTGGCACGAAGCAGCCAGAGGCTGACGCAATGGCCAAAAGTGCCAACACTTAGCTTTAGAGTCCTTGAAGAGGGTTTTGTGGGACAGGTTTACTGAATACTTGTTTTCGAATAGAGAGGTATTGTTGCCATGTATTTTTCTCTGTGGGGTGAGCTAGTTAGGCACCTAGTTGTACTCAAGAAAGTACTACATAATAATATACCCTCATAATAGTTGCATCAGTTTTCCAGCATTGGGTTTATCCGGGGACATTTGTCCAAAAATAATGGTGTCACTTGTGTGTTTGTTTTCTTTTAGTTGTTGATCTGTAGATATTGTGACTGTATTCGGTTTATTTCGATATTTAAATGCTTTAAATAACTTGTTCGAATTTAACAAGTAGGAGAAATAAACCAGAAGAATACATATTAAATTTCTAATGTACAAATTTAGAAATTTCAACACGGTATCACAACATGGTTGCAGATCACACGAGAGATGAAGACATCAACTAAGAAGAGCAGTTGTAGCAGAATCAGTTGTCCTGAGTGAGAGTAGTTGATCCTTGCAGAAGCGACTGAGGAAAGGTTAATGTAGAGGGACTGCATCATCAGTCTCGGCCAGAGAAAGGCTAGTGCAGAGGCTGAGGAGGGTAGAGAGAGGCTCACGCAGAGCCATGAAAAGACTAATAGGGTTGACCCAATGGCTGAGAGATTTTTTTTACCATAACCATGGTTGCGCACAGCCTAGGGGATCAGTCCTTTACTTGTTGTGGCGAAGGAAGCTGTGGGCAGTTTGCGGGAGCGAAGATGGTGGGGTATTGTGGTCATAATAGTACCTAACCAAGAAAGACCAAGGTAGAGGGAGTTGTTGTTGAGGCATATTTCTAGCCAAGGAATTTGGATCACTGTTGCAGTTGTAGAGATGATCGGAGAGGGGCAATTTGACAGTTGGAAGAAGGATTTCCTGGAGGTAAATAGAAACTCAGAGGGAGTCCAAAAGATAACTTCTAGATGGGAAGTAGAGAGACTCGAAGGATTCCAACCAAGAACTTCTAGACGCGAAGTAGAGAAACTTAGCAGGAGTAGAACCGAGAACTTCCTGGCAGGAAGTAGAGAGAATCAAAGGAGTCAACAAAGATGAGCAAAGAGATGGTTGTGAATAGGCTAAGTGATCACAATAGGTTGGACAGAGCATCCAAATTTTTGATCTGGAAGTCTAAGATCTTGTCCATTCTAGATAAACATTGCATCAAGGGCTTCACCTTGAGAGTAATGGCTCTCCCGATTGACCTGGTAGCTAATGAGAGGTACGAGGAGGCAATGGCCAAGGAAAAATGAATCATCCTTGATGGGGTCAAGTATCATGTGGTCCAACATATTGCTGAGAGGGAAACAACAAACGAGATGTGGGACACTCTGAAGATGTTGTACCCGCATACTTTCGTGCAGAGGAAGATGATCCTTGAGAATCTACTAAGGTCATACCACATGTAGAAGGGAGAGCAGATAGATCACTTCCTTAGTAGGTTGTAGGAGATTCAGGACCAACTAACTTCCATAGGGGCGACGCTAAATCAGGAGTTGGTCGTAAGGACCACACTTAATGCAGTCTCCGAGGAGTGGGAGATATTTGTCCAAATCCTACTGGGCAGGGCAAGTCATCTAGATTGGGAAGAATTTTGGGCGGCTCTTTGCCAAGAGGAGATCAAACGGCTAACCGAGACATGAGGTAGCAACAAAGGAGTTTGGAACAAGGAAGAAGAGGAAGAGGATGTGGCTCTAACATCTGTGGGAAAGCAAGAGAAGAGGAAGAAGAAGGAACGCTCCAAGGTCAAGTGCTTCCATTATTAGTAACTAGGTCGCTATGCAAACTAGTGTCTGAGGAAGAAGAGTCAGGGAGAGGCTTCTGAGTCAAAGGCAGCACCGCGAAGGAGAATAAAGAAGTCGAGTTGGATGACGATTGTTCCATGAGTGCTCGTGTGCCACTTCAAAAGAATTAGGGAGACATCAAGCTATAGTCATGAAGGCTATAGGTGATGAGAGGCAGGATCCTGGACGTACCCAACCTTTTGGATTATACCTTGCTACGGGAGCCCTAAAGAGAGAGTAGCAAGACTGGCGAATGTACATAGAGGCAGATGCAGATGAAGCAATAGAGAGTGCTACAGTGTAGGAGTCCTTGGGCAACGAGAGGATAGTAGGCTGCAACAGTGCGAGAGGCATGGGAGTGTTGCACTAGTGCAGGATGGCACATAGAGGTGTGCAATGGTATGAGATGCAAGGAGTTGTTGCAGCAACATAGAGGTCAGTAGATGGAGCACATGTTAGCAACAAAGGGAGATTCAGCATCGGGAGTGTTTCTAGCATGAAAAGGATGTTAGAAGTTGGGTGGATTAGTTACCCCCTTCTTAGTAACTGAGTTACAGTACAGTAGCGGTATGCAATAGCACGATGCAGCTTGATGAGAGGGGTTGAAATGAAGATAAGCTGTTGGGAGGATGGACCAATAGCAGTACATATGCAGAGGGAGTTGTCAAAGAGATGCAGTAGTGGTAGTGGTAGAGCCATGGGCAGTAGTACAAGATGCAACAATACACAGGATGTTGGGCGAGGAGGCCTAGCATCATCACAGGTAGCAGTGCCAGATAATCAGTGTGATATTCAGCGAGGAGTATTACTAGAGAAGAGTCCTCACTAAGAGGGAGTGTTGATTTTTGGTAGCATCATATGTGCTCTAGCCATGAAAATTGGTGGAGAGGCTAAAGCACATGAGATCACCAAGACTCAAAAAGTGTTTGGAAAGATTCTAACAAGTTTGGGAGATGTTAAAATAATTAGTATTTTTAATGGAGTTCCTAAGTCTAAACTTAGGAAAAATAAAATACTAATTTGTATTAATATAAAACTGTGTTAGAATGCTCCAAAGGATAAGGATCAAGCCAAATCTAATCTTAGTCATTGATTAGAGATTTAATCTCGCTGGCTGAAGGACCAATGAGAAAATTATTAGAGGAGGCTTAAGGTTTAGTTGGAGAACACATTAGAGTGATTAGTAATTCGTTTTTCTAAAGCAGGGTTGCTAAGCAAATTCAAATTAGTTATCAACAATGATAAGCAGAGAGGCAAACACAGTGCCGAGAGACAAGTGCAGAGGCAATTAGCGGGAGGTAGCAGCTAGAGCACGCCACACAGAGCCCATCAGAGACAACGCAGAGGCCAAAGGGACTCCGTCATCCACGCAGATGGCTGCAAGAGTGACACAGAGACTCCCAGAGGCTGTGCAATGCCTCATAAGGCTGACGTAGAGGGGTTTGAGGCTGGAGCGAAGCAGCAGGAGGCTCATGTAGTGGCTAGAAGTGTCAACACTGAGCTTTAGAGTCGCTCGAGAGGGTTTTGTGGGATAGGTTTTCTGAATACTTGTTTCCGAATAGAGAGGTATCGTTGCCATGTATTTTTCTCTATCGGGTGATCTGGTTAGGCACGCGGTTGTACTCATGGAAATACTACATAATAATATACCCTCAGACTAGTTGCATCAATTTTTCCCCTTTGGGTTTTTCTGGGGACATTTGTCCAAAAATAACGATATCACTTTTGTGTTTTTTCTTTTAGTTCTTGATCTATAGATATTGTGATTGTATTGTGTTAATTTCAATATTTAAATGTTTTAAATAACTTGTTTGAATTTAACAAGTAGAAGAAATAAACCAGAAGAATACATATTAAATTTCCAATGCATAGATTTAGAAATTTCAACATGGTATGAGAACGTGATTGCAGATCACATGAGAGATGAAGGCATGAACTAAGAAGAGCAGTTGCAATAGAATTGTTATAGAAATTTTTGGCCACTGCAACCCCAATCATACATGTCCATAAACCAAGGGCTTCTAAGTCCCTAAAAGTGTTGCTTCACACCCTAAAGGAACAAGGTGAGCTGATTACATCATCTCCCAGAAGTTCTCCATGGAAAATTGCTCAGAACTTGTCAAAACTGGACCATACAGGTTGCTCAGTGCTAAGGGTGTGATGCATCTCACCTTCTCAGTGAAAAAAGTGCGATGCATACTGGAAAGCCCTTATGTAGGGTGTGATGAGCGAGAGTGGACAAATGGCAGAGATAGTTTGCAAGGTGGAGGATCATGGAATCTTCCAGAAACTTCTCTAGTGACACTTGCCTCTCTGAATTTGCCTAGGGATGAGTTAGAGATCATGAATCTCCAAGTAGAACCAAGAACTGTCAGAGATAGAACACTAATCAAAAACCCAGCAGCTGACTCACCCCCCTGCAAACATCTATATATGGATCCCTCATCACAGAGATCTGGAGGCTGGAATCTTGTATTTTGTAAGGAAGTGTTGTTGGTTTCTTGGTAAAAATCATAGTGTTGGGTGATCTAAGCTTTTCATGAGGTGAAGAAGGGCTTTCATGCTGGGAGGAAGACACAGGGTCAGAACAATTGGTTGTAATCCTCTTTGCTATTCTTGATATTAATAAAGCTATTAAAGTTTTCCTCCACATTCTTGTATGTTTGATGATAATATGCATTTGTGTGGTCAATATATATCTGGTCCTATATTGCTTATGATTGTATAACTTTGTTCTTTGATATTGTTATGCTGCTTTGACTCTACAGGTGCTCTCTGAGGTTGGGTAAGCGAAGAAGGAGCGGCAAAGATCTGTCAGAAGGGAGAGGAACCAAGCACAAGACTGAGGTTGGTATCTTTTGTTCCCCTCTTATCTACTTCTCATAAAGGAACATGAAAGTAGCTTTGATCTGTTTGTTTCTAAGATAGCTACTCATCTTAGTGGGACTAGCAGCTCTGAGTGGACACTATATTTCCCGATAACAAAATGGTGACTCCACCGTGGTGCGAATAGCTTGTTTGCTTGTCTATTTTTGTTTTTTTTATAAACTTACAAACGAAGCCTGAAGTTAAGCTAGCTAGCCTTCGAACTACATTTGCTATGCAAGTGTAAAATAGATCATCGTTTCTTCAATGTATCTCCTGGTTTTGTTTATAAACTGAGCAATCGATTTGCAAACATTCTAATTGCCCTAGTGGTGGCTCTAGTAACCTCATTAGATCAACCCCATGTCATTCATATTTACTGAACATCACTTGCTCGGCCTAAATCCCTGAACTGAGCTGCAAACTATGATCAAGAACCAAGTTGAAGTCTCTTCTTAGTACCATTGCACCCTCTTTTCAAGGAAATCAGTATGCATCGCACCTCCTGTGTGTAGTAGGTGAGATGCATACCTGGCTCCCTATGTAACAGGTGTGATGATTAGAGAAGTCTAAGTTTTCCTTCAGACTTTGGGTTTTTCTTCACTCTCTTCAACTCTATTTAGGAGTTTTGTTGTCTGTGATTAATATACCACTATGGAAACCTCCTTCCTTTCCATCATTCTACCTCTGTTGTGCAAAGAACTGTGAATGTTTTTGTGTATTGTGTGCCATTTTCAGTTCTCTTTTACAAAGAATTAGCATAATCGAACTATCATTTCTTGATTTGGAAGTGTCGCAAGTGTCATTTTCAGTCATAGAAGAGAACCATATTGTTCTTGATGGTCAATTATACCGTTACTCTTCTATTTGATTTGAATTAGTAGCCTTTCATGTATCGAAAGTAAGTTTTCAATTCAAAATCGAAAGTGTTGTCATTGTCTTCATTTCGTTTTGAAGAGAAATTTGTTGGTATTGTCACTTTGAAAATATAATTCATATTTATACTCAACATTCTTTTTGTCATTCACACATTAAGAAAGCAAAAAACAAATACATGCATCTGCATTTGCATTTAGACTGCTTGTTGGTTTGATTTAGGATAGTGCATCTAGTTTGTGCTCGGTGCTCTATGTTGAAAGAATCTCATTTCTCTTTCCTTAGTAGCTAGGATTTTCATTGCAAAAAGAAGATTAAACGATTGTTTGTCATCTTAGATTGCATTTTAGGAATTATATATCTACATCACGTGGTGAACCTGAAAGGAAATTTTCTTAAGCAAGATCAACAGTAAAATAAATTCAATGAACATAAAAATGCTTTGGAACCTAATGCACAACATTTATAAGTCCAGGCTAGAGACGTATTCAGGTGTCATAAATCCTGGTAACTATCGCTTTCATTGTTGGTTGGGTGATTCCTCCTCTTTGAGATGAAAAGTGCCAATACGGACTTGTGCTCGCACGTACCGTCGAGTATATATTGGGATACCACAATAGGCTATATCCTTTATCCTTAGGAAGCCGTGTCTTCCGCCCTATCAATCGCAATGCACTGAACACAGCATTCGGGAAGATCGACTACCATACCGTAAAAAGTATTCTGCAGTTTTGTGATTGGTTTAATAATCCCTCTATCTAGATTTCCAGAGTAGTCTCTTTCATTCCTTTTTAGACACCTTAAAGGAAAAGGTCCATCTGAGCACTTGTCACTTCAGGCTCATTAAAAATCGAAGGAAACTAGAGTCATATTTTATTTTTTCTCGACTCTTAAAAATTGAAAAAAAAAGTTGTGCCAAAGCGTCTAAAATTTATTTTAATCGGAATAATATCCCTATTCTCGTGTTGGTCTAAGGTTGAGGAAAATGGAGTCCACCAACCAAGGATTTCCCCTTGGGGGAAATCCTAGTCCTTTCTCCTCTTGGGGAGATGTTGGTGCACCTCATATGGCCACATTGTCACTTCCAGGATTGACAATTCACTTGCCCATATGGCTCTTCTCGACCTCCATCGTTCAGAACACCATGATTCCTGAACAATCAAGTCAACAACTCGATGATGCTAGAGTCACCCCCCAACCTTCTATTTCGTCTGTTTCTCCCTCTCCTCCTTCCTCTTCACTTAATGAAGCTAGTAAAGCTAAAAATAAAGTGACTAAGAAGGAGAAGAAGGGGAAGGAGAAGAAGGAAAAGAAGAAGAAGGAGCTAAAGGCAAAAAGGGGTAACTGTGCATCGTCTAGCGAAAATCCACACACTGCATCATCCAAGCCTAAATCTCCATGTGTCATTTTCAAAGGAGACCACTATCATCGAGATTGTCCTTGCATCCCTTGGATCTTAAGGGACTGGTCTCCTCGTTTGCACAATCTGGTGTCAACAACCTCTGAAGATCATGTTGAAAGTACACCGTCAACTAGTGAAAGCAAAGTATTTGGGCAGAAGAGGAAATGTAAATTTCCTTGTAAACTATGTGAAGGTGATCACGTCATCCACCATTGTCCCTTCTTAGACAAAGCTAAAAGAGTTTTGGATAACTGTCCTGCTTCACCGCTACGGCTTCCTCCTGGATACAAGAAACTCTTGTTGAGTCCATCACTAGCTGAAAATCCACCCGACACGCCATTGAGGTTGGTCGAAGCATCTATCATTGAAGATAAACCCTCTGAATCCACACTAGACAAAAGACAAAAGGTCGAGGCGGCGGTCCACCCGGTCTTGCCTTCAGAAGGTCCATCTTCGGATGATACAGTCACTGAAGAGAATGAGAACGACACCGTTCAAATTATTTTCGTAAACATAGACTTCGATGAACATGGGGGAAATCTACCCATTCCTTTACCGCAAGAAGGAAGTTCATCAGAGCCATATCTGGCCATCTATTCGGTCCCACCTCTAAGCAACCTAGTCATTTCCTTCAATTGGAATCTACTAGGAAGACCCCGTTTACCGGCTAGCATACCATTCTGGATCATTGTACAAGCTTACAAAATGGTCATGGTCGGTACCATCATAGATGAAGGGGCTTCTCTAAGTATCCTTTCCTCGACTGCTTGGAAAGCACTTGGCTCGCCATCGCTTCTGCCTGAGATGAGAAATCTGATAGGCTTCGACAAAGGAACCAGTTGACCGTTAGGGATCCTTCCCAATGTGCCAATAATGTTGAGAAAGAAAACCGTTCATATGAACTTAATTGTAGTCCAAGGACCTCTAGATTATAATCTATCATTGGGCGTGACTATTTATTGCATGGGAGCCATTGTCTCCTCACTCTTTCGAGTAATGTGTTTTCCGCATGAAGGAAAGGTGGTCCAGCTCGTAGGCCAACTTTCGTTCCCTAGCTCACACATAACAAATACTCAAATGCCATCCCTAAATGGTCTTTTCGTGCAAGGAATATCTGATCAATCTCCAGTCCAACCACCTGAAGAACATGAGTAATTCGGGAGGTCATGATTGAAACCCAGGGGGCATGCACTCTTGCCTGCTTCGGCAGGGAAACTTCAGGTATAGGGTAGGTTTCCGTGGAGGATATATGACTGGTCCGACCCCCATCCGTATAGGAAAGAGGGGTTAGATTGGGATAATATACCTCCCTGAAAAGGTAGGCCTTCCCCGATAGAACAAATGTTTTATTGGTATAAGGAGGGCTAACCTGGAAACTCTACTTGGCTATGCTTGGGGGCATGCAAACCTTTTCTGAGAAAGTGGAGAGTGACCTCTATAGTTCTGCTAACTTCAACTACTTAAGTTGGGTGAGTGGTCAGGTCGAGCGTTCGTCTTCGCTGGAGGCCAGATGGCACTGGAAGAGTAAAGAAAGTGTTTTCGAACCTAACCTTAGCAGTTAACTAACCCCCATGATAGTAGTTGGTCATTCTTAACTTGCATGCAAAAGGATGCGGAGCAAAGCTTCGAAAGGTGCAAGCTCCATAAAAATGGAATCTATCGATGGGATGTCCTTATTATATGACTGGCACGAACAATTTTTATGTGAAGTTCAAGCTCGTTAAAAATTAAACCTAAGCAATCAGCAAATGTTTCCCCTAGAGTTTAAGATCATTAAAAAAGGAGTTGATATCTGATAAATAACCATTATGAATGCGTTATCATCAGCTTTTGAGCCTTGGTCGTGTTCTCACCATCACCTCCACTCTGTTTGGCCGATCATACGCCTCCATTTTATTGTTGACCCTTTTTGAGGAACATCTACGATGAGTGATTCTGTTAGCCATACTTGTGACACCGTCGTGATTGGAAAGTTCCAAACCTTACCTACAACCAGTTGCTACCCAAAATTATCACTCGTTCCTCAAAAAATGAGTCTCCTTTAAGCTCTTTCATTCTGACTCATAAAATATGAAAAGATTGCCGATCGATTGGCCTCTCTAGCTTGCTAAAGCTACCAAAAGTGCTATCCCTCCTCTAAATTTTAATCTTTTTAGACCTGAGGGATTATTACACAAAAAGATCGAGCGCTTGTCTTCTTCGGCTCGTTAAAACTATCAAAAATTCATCCCTTTCGTATCATTTTATACTTTTTCGCAGTTAACGGATTATATGACGAAAAAGGATTACTGGAGTTTCCTTTCCGTCCCTTTTCAGACTCTCTAAAAATGAAAAAGGACTGAGTTATTAGTCGTTAAACTCGTTAAAATCAATAGCGAAAAACTTGTCCGTGTAGACAAGAACGAGTTTCACTATTGCTAGGCTCGTTAAAACATAGCGACGGGTTCGCCCGAAGGGCGAATTATAGAACAAGCATATGTTATCCTCCTCGAGCTTGATAAAAATAAACAGGTACTGGTCAGCAATGACTAGGGAAAATTGGGAAGAAAACTTGAAGAAACTTTATTGGTAGCAAGTCGCTCTTGAACATGACACTTTCACTCCACGTCCGAGTCAGGTTGGGTTATTCCATTCACCGGTCATATCACCATTGGTCCATCGCACCATCCATATTTGGGGTTAACGCTACCAATCCATGTCAGTGCCGTCGGTATGTTCAAGAGAAGTCGCTCAGAGAATTCGCCTGTGTCTCATCTACTGCAATACATTCACGCTCCATTCTTTCATGACCGCCACCCTGAACCTTGTATCATCAGATCGTTTTCACCTCCAAAGTCATTTTCTCTGTTTTGTGTCATAGATGTGGGATTCATTAAGGCTCTCCTACAATGGGTCACTTCTTGTCGACATCAGCTCATTATCCAAGAAGTCGACCTTGGAACAACCCTTTCAGTATTTTGAAGCTTGCATGCCTCAATGGAAAGTTTCTCACTTCCGGCGACAAGTTTATGTCAATGGCCTTTGACCGAAAGATTTTACGTGGTGTTCGAAGCCAAGTCCCTTTTTCACACCACATGAATTGTACTGTCGTACCTTGAGGGTCATCATCATTATCGTTGATTCTTCTCGCACCTATTAAAAACTCACATCATTGGTTGGTAGTTAGGCGATGTCTTTCCATGTTCAACTCCAGAACATCTTTCACATGGATCGACTTGTACTCCGGTGAAGATTGAATGAGATTGAAGACCCCGGATCTAGTTTCATCCATCCAAGCTACGATATATTCAGGAAAAAAAGACATCAAATCTACATCATTGCTGAATAGATGATCATCCAAATCAAAGGATGATGACTCCATCCGAATCATTAGTCTACTACACAGACGTTTGTCTGTCCTATGTACATGAAAATGAATTTATAAAGTTGAGCATGGGAATGCCCACCTCAGCTAGGACATGAAAATGTTATGAAGATAATGGATTGTATTGTATCTTATTACAGGTCGCCTTCCAGCTCGAAAAAACTTCAAATCCTCATGATAAAGCATTTCACCCGACATCAAAAGATTAATGACCTCATGCTTTAGGGGGCAACTGTTATAGACATTTTTGGGCACTGCAACCCCAATCGTGCATGTCCATAAACCAAGGGATTCTAAGTCCCTAAAAGTGTTTCTTCACACCCTAAAGGAACAAGGTGAGATGATTGCATCATCTCCCAGAAGTTCTCCATGGAAAACTGCCCAGAACTAGTCAAAATTGGACCATACAGGTTGCTCAGTGCGAAGGGTACGATACATCTCACCTGCTCAGTGCAAAAAGCGTGATGCATATTGGAAAGCCCTTCTGTAGCGTGTGATGAGCGAGAGTGGACAAATGGCAGAGATAGTTTCCAAGGTGGAGGACAATGGAATCTTCCAGAAACTTCTCCAGTGACACTTGCCTCTCTAAATTCGCCCAGGGATGAGTCAGAGATCATGAATCTCCAAATGGAACCAAGAACTATCAGAGAGAGGACACTAATCAAAAACCCAGCTGCTGACTCACCCCCCTACAAAAATCTATATATGGATCCCTCATCAAAGAGATCCGAAGGCTGAAATATTGTATTTTGTAAGGAAGTGTTGT
Source organism: Pinus taeda (assembly GCA_000404065.3). Taxonomy (NCBI): domain Eukaryota; kingdom Viridiplantae; phylum Streptophyta; class Pinopsida; order Pinales; family Pinaceae; genus Pinus; species Pinus taeda. The sequence continues at coordinate 141,774 of APFE030804163.1, forward strand.
TGGTTTCTTGTTGATAATCATAATGTTGGGTGATCTAAGCTTTTCATGAGGTGAAGAAGTGCTTTCATGCTGGGAGGATGACGCTGGGTCAGAACAATTGGTTGTAATCCTCTTTGCTATTCTTGCTATTCAACTTTTCCTCCATTTGTGTGGTCAATATATATTTGGTCCTATATTTCTTATGATTGTAGATCTTTGTTCTTCGATAGTATCATGCTGCTTTGACTCTCAAGTGCTCTTTGAAGCTAGGTAGGCGAAGAAGGAGCAGCAAAGATCTATCAGAAGGGAGAGGAACCAAGCGCAAGACTGAGGTTGGTATCTTTTGTTCCCCTCTTATCTACTTCTCATAAAAGAAAATGAAAGTAGCTTCGATATGTTTGTTTCTAAGATATCTACCCATCTTAGTGGGACTAGTAGCTTTGAGTGGGCACTAGATTTCCCGATAACAAGAATCAGCTGTCCCGAGTGACAGTAGTTGATCCTTGTAGAAGCGACAAAGGAAAGGTTAACACAGAGGGACTGCATCATTAGTCGGGGCTAGAGAAAGGCTAGTGCAGAGGCTAAGGAGGGCAGAGAGAGCCTCATGCAGAGCCATGCAAAGACTAGGAGGGTTGACATAGTGGCTGAGAGAGTTGTTTTCATCGTAGCCAGGGTTGCGCAGGGCCTAGGGGTTTAGTCCTTTATTTTCCGGTGTGAAGGGAGTTGTGGGTAGTTTGCGGGAGTGAAGATGGTGGGGTATTGTGGTCATAATAGTACCTAACAGGGAAAGACCAAGGTAGAGGGAGTTGCTGCTGAGGTGGATTTCTAGCTAAGGAATCCAGATCACTGTTGTAGTTGCATAGATGATTAGAGAGGGGCAACTTGATAGTTGGTCGAAGGATTTCCATGAGGGAAATCGAGACTCAGACAGAGTCCAGAAGAGAACGTCTAGATGGGAAGTAGAGAGACTTAGAGTAGTCCAACCCAGAATTTCTAAATGGGAAGTAGAGGGACTCAGTGGGAGTAGAACCGAGAACTTCCAAGCGGGAAGTAGAGAGACTAGAAGGAAACGAAAAAGATGAGCAGATAGATGGTCGTGAATGGACTAAGGGATCAAGATAGGTTGGACAAAGCGTTAAACTTTGTGGTCTAGAAGTCAAAGATCTTGTCCATTCTAGACAGACATCGCATCAAGGGCTTTGCCTTGAGAGTAATGACTATCTCAATTGAGTTGGTAGCTAATGAGAGGTACGAGGAGGCAATGGCCAAGGAAAAATGCATCATCCTTGATGTGGTCAAGGATCATGTTGTCCAACATATTACCAAAAGGGAAACGACAAAGGATATGTGGGACACTTTGAAGACGTTATACCCACATACTTTCGTGCAGAGGAATATTCTCCTTTGAGAATCGGCTAAGGTCTTACCAGATGCAAAAGGGAGAGCAGATAGATCACTTCCGCAGCAGGTTGCAGGAGATCAGGGACCAATTGACCTCAATAGGGGCGACACTGAATTAGGAGTTCATGGTAAGGACCACACTTAACGCAATCTCCAAGGACTGGGAGATATTTGTCCAAATCCTACTAGGCACAGTGAGTCTTCCAGATTAGGAGGAATTGTTGGTGACTATTCTCCAAGAGGAGATCAGACGGCTAATGAAGACATGAGGTAGCAGCAAAGGAGTCTGGATAAAGGAGGAAGAGGAAGAGGATGTGGCTCTAACATCTATGGGAAAGCAAGAGAATAGGAAGACGAAGGACCTCTCCAAGGTCAAGTTCTTCCATTGTCGGGAACTAGGTCGCTATGCGAACCAGTGTTCAAGGAAGAAGAGTAAGGGAGAGGCTTCTGAGTCCAAGGTAGTGCCAATGAAGGCAGAGAAGGAAGTCGAGGTGGATGACGATTGTGCCATGAGTTTTCATGTGCCACTTGAGAAGAAGTTGGGAGAAATCTAGCTATAGTCATGAAGACTATAGGCGATTAGGGGTAGGATCCCGGATGTACCCAACCTCTTGGATTATACCTTGCTATGGGAGCCCTGAAGAGAGAGTAGCAAGACTAGCGGATGTAGGTAGAGGCGGATGCAGATGAAGCAACAGATAGTGCTACAGTGTAGGAGTCCCTAGGCAGTGCGAGGCTAGCAAGCTGCAACAATGCGAGAGGCACAGGAGTGTTGCACCAGTGCAGGATGGTCTAGAGAGGTGTGCAATGGTATGAGATGCAAGGAGTTGTTGCAGCAACGTAAAGGTTAGTATAGGGAGCACTTATTAGTGATATAGGTAGGTTCAGCATCAAGAGTGTCTCTAGTGCGACAAGGATGTCAGAAGTTGGGTGGATTAGTTACTCACTTCTCTATAACTGAGTTGTAGTACAGTAGCAGTATGCAATAGCACGCTGCAGCGTGATGGGAGGGGTTGCATTGCAAATGCAGTGTTGGGAGGATGGACCAACAATAATATAGGTGTTCTTGGAATTAAAGGGTGTTCCTGGAGTGATGTTACTACATTCCCTTATGCTCCAATAATGCAAGTTCTAACATATTTCGTTAGCGTTCTTATAAGTACAATAAACATGAATGAGAGAGAGAAACATTAACAACAAAGGAAAAGGCATTGGAAACACATGTAATATACCAGGTAAGAATTTGAACATATTCAGTTGAAGGAGAGCTAGGTGCACTGATGGTTCCTCCTACACTGATGGGACGTGGTATGATTGGACCATTACTACATTCGATTTCAAATTGGGTAATTGAATGCCCAGGCAGGGACTTGTTGCCCCGAGCCAACCTTGTTTTAGGATGTATCTATGTATAATAGAAGTATATTATTGCAATAATATATCAAAGTAAAAATATAAAATATAAAACTGAAAATAAAATAAAAGTTAAAATATAAAGACAATAAAATTTTCTATGTATAAAAGTGCAATATTTCAATGAAATATAAAAGTTGTATATATAGAAGAAATATATGTATGTTAAAATCATATTTCAATTTTTAACATTTGTTGTTATTTATAATTTGTCACCCATTTTCTATCTTTTTCATTTCCATTTGACATTTGTCTATCTGTTGTTTTGACATGGGTCAACTTTAACTTAAGAAAAGAAAAGAAGCACACATCTTATCGTGAAATGGACCATTTTTGCTAAATAAAATTTGCTTATATATAAATGACTTTTATAAATAATAATGAGAAACGTATCATGGAGGAACTTATTAGAATTGAAATAATCTTGAATCACTACGAAATTGTTCGGTGAGGAGCCACATGGCACAAATATAATTTTTTAAATCTATTAAAATTAATGGACCATTTTTATAGATAGAATTTTATTATATATAAATGAATGTTATGAATAACAATGAGGAACTTATAGATAAAAATGGGAAGAAAAATTAGAAATGAAACTTGTAGCTCACAGGTGAGACTAGCTATACCTGGAGACTGTCAAAGCAGTACTACTCTCACTCTATTGCATTATTCATCAAATCCAAGGTAAATAAAATTACATTCAATTTAGGCAGATCAAAACTATCTCCTAGAAAATAAGAACTAAATCTAAACTAAGACACACACACAATCGTGGAACAATCTTTCTCCATCAATTTCAAGTCTCCCCCTTAATGGAGAAAGGATTCACCTACACACCTAACATCTCCCTAAACAAATCAAATTTGATCTTCCCAAGAGGCTTGGTGAAGATATCAACTGTATTTTCACAGTTACAATATTAAAGACAAATATCTTTGGATTGAACCTTTTCTCTAATAAATGAAATTGAGTATCTATATGTTTTGTGTCTTTATGAAAAACATGATTAGTTTCCAGCTTGATTGAACTTTGGTTGTCACATTTGATCATCATAGCATCCTTTTTTCCTCTCCTGCATCTTGAAGAAGTATTCTCAACCAAATTTCTTCACAAGTGGCTGCACCTATAACTTGATACTTTGCTTCTGTTGATGATAAAGATAAAATACTCTTCTTTACTGCTCCAAGAAATCACCCGAGACCCAATACACAAGCATACCCAGTTATAAATCTTCTATCATCTAGATTTCCACCCAATCTAAATATGAATAGCTTGTCAGTTTATGATCAAAAGAATCAATATATTTAATGCCAATATTTATGGTTCCTTTAAGATGCCTTAGGACACCTTTTTCTGCCATCCAATGGTTTTCAAGATGTTTTCTCATAAACTGACTCAACACACTGACTAAATATTCTAAGTCAAGTCTCGTTGTAGTCAAATAAATCAAAATTCCAACCAATTGTCTACACAATGTAGCATCCACCTCTTTAGAACCATCATCACTATGAAATTTAACATTTTATTGCATAGGTATTGAAGGAGCTTTACACTTATGCATTTTAAATTTCTTCAACAATTCCTTGACATACTTTCTTTGAGTAACAAAAGTCTGGCCAACATCCTTCCAGACTTCAAGACCTAAACAATAATGCAATTCTCTAAGGTCCTTCATTTCAAATATCTGTGACATCTGCACTTTAATTTCTTCAACCAATTCATCACAATTTAGAGTAACAATTAAACCATCAACATATAAGGAAATGAACACAATATCCCCCTTTGAATCAAATGTGGTATACATATTTGGATATTTTTTTCTTCTCTTATAACCATGTTGTAAGAAGAAAGAGTCTATTTTCTCATAGCAAGATCTAGGAGCATGTTTCAACCCATACAATGCATTTTTTAGTTTACAAACCAAATGCTCCTACCTCTTTTTAATGAACCCTTCAGGTTGTGTTAGATATACTTCTTCCTTCAAATCTCCATTTAGAAAATCTAATTTTGCATCTAGTTGGTCTAAACTCTAATGGTACTTTGTAGCTAGAGCTGTTAATATCCTAATAGTATTTAACTTAGCTACATAAGAAAAAGTCTCCTCATAATCAATTCATTCTTTCTATGAGTACCCTTTAGCCACCAATATTGCTTTATACTTGTCTATATTACCATCATCTTTGAACTTGGGTTTATATAGCCATTTACAACCTATGGTCGCTTTTCATTTTGGAACTTCAATTAATTCCTGGGTTTTATTTTTAATTATAGATTCATACTCTTCTTTCATAGCTTACCCCCATTATTCATACTAATTTGCTTCATTATAATTCATGGGCTCAATAAAATTTTAAATGCTAGTCATAAAATAATAATATTTGTACCTTTCGAGTAAGTGATTCTGTAATCCTGATATTCTTGGTAGAAGACTTACCTCAATTATGTTCTATGTCATTTCTTGTTCACCTTCGAGTGAACTTCAATCGTTGAATGTGTCTACATCACTAGATTCCTCTTTCTGTTGTTTTTGCTATAAATGATTGTCTTTGGCTTCATCATTATTGTCATCAATCATTAAAGGCATGTGCCACTCTTCATAACTTCCATCCTTATTCCCTTCATCAACATTTTCATGGAAGATAATATCTCTACTTGTAAATACCTTGTGAGTAGATGGATTAAACATCTTATATGCTTTGAAATTAGAACAGTACCCTACAAATATGCATTTTATAGCTTTCGCATCCAATTTCTTCCTATTTTCCTTAGGAATATGTGCAAAATCTCTAGAAACCAATACTCTTAAGTGATTTATTTCAAGTTTAAACCGTACAAAGCCTCAAATGGAGTCTTGAGATCAAGGCACCTAGTTTGACTTGTATTCCTCAAATAAACTGCAGTACTAATAGCTTCTACCCAAAAACCATTGGATAGGTTCTCACCTTTCATCATGCTACATGCACACTCCACCAAAGTTATATTCTTTCTTTCTGCAATGGATAGGTTCTCACCTTTCATCTTGCTACGTGCACACTCCACAAGAGTTATGTTCTTTCTTTCTACAACACCATTCTACTGTGGAGTGTACCATACTATAAATTGTTGTACTATTCCATGAACTCTGCAATATTTGATGAATTTTCCAAGCTTGTATTCTCCCCCTTGATTTGAGCAGAGGATTTTAATGAACTCCCCTGTCTTATTTTCAATCATATTTCTAAATTCTTTAAAGTAATAAAAAGCATCACCTTTCCTTCCAAGAAAGCATAACTAGGTATACCTTGTGCAGTCATCAACAAATAGCAAAAAATAGTAAGCTCCTTTTGGAGAGGTAAATCCCCTCTACGGATAGAGGCGATCCCTACTAGCCCAAAAGGTGTCTACCAACAATCAGTCAATGCCACTCTGCAAGTTCCTAGTTGTAATTAACAAGTGGGTAAAGAACACCTACTTAGATTCCAATGCTATGTTTGACGAAGAGATGGTCCTCTCGCTCCTTCACTCCAGCCGATCACAATCCTCCACTATCTTCGCGGGCGGACACCTGCACAAGCAAACAGAGAACAAACACAAGCGTAAAATCTACTAAAAACAACTATACATCAGTCAGGAAGGATGTAATTCACATTAATCATTCATAAGACAAATGGGACTAGAACCATAACAGTAGTCATCTATCTTTATTAATCAGAAATAGAGTAAGGTATAACCAAAGTCCTGACGCTGAGTCCTTCTCTAGAGGGTCCAGCTAGCATGTCTCATCAGTATTCACCTTTGAAGTAGATCTCCCAAGTCAAAGAGGTTTCTCTCTCACACACAAGGCAACAAACTCATAACCTTCCTCAAGCTCTATAGCAATCCTCACACAACACACCAAATGCCTACAAAGAGCAGCACTAATGTACTAAGAATTCCTCTATGTCAAAGTCTATATGTTCCAAACTAGCTCCTCATGGCAATGGTGGAGGCTTATATAGGAGAAGGAGTCTCCATGAATAGTGAAAGGATGAGCTTTCCCCCAAGAAAAGTGGGTCAACCAGGCGAACAGACATGCCAGAGAAGGATGGCGACCTTTACAAAGCTAACAGCCAAGTCTGGAGTCATCTGGAAGTCTAGCTGTTAGAACAAACTCGCCTAAACAGGATCAACGCGGGTGCAAAACTGGGCTGGCGCGCTGGCATCGCAACTCAATTACAGAAGAGGTCCGGTCAGCGCGAACTGATACAAGCGGAGGGCGCGCTATTTATGAAATTCGACCAGCGCGGAAAACCCGTGTGCTTCTGCACTGGCAGCGCACCAGTTACACTATCATCCACCAATCAGCGCGGTTATTTTAGGAACAGTCGCGATGATCCAATAAACTTAGGCAAAGAGGCTTTTTTTTTGGCCATTTCAGAGAGCATGAGCATGGTGGATGTGATTTTATGACACAGTAGGGAGACTGACAAGGTGACAGTGACATTTTACTGTGTAACAGATGCCCCCTAAAGCATGAAGCCCGAGAGAGTGGGAGGGGTGAAATGCTTTACAAGATTGCTGGACCGAAACACCACCAGGAAGAACCTGCAGGCAGATACAATTGATATTTCAATTACATGTAGTCTAGGCATGGGCGGAGCCATCCAAAAGACATATGAAGAAGGTCTGTGGTATGGACGTAGCCACCTAGCTGAAGAGACCATAATAATAAGAGGTATGGTCATAGCCATCCTAAAGACTCAGGTATGGTCACAGCCATCCATCAATGAGTCATGTAATGATGATCCACAAAATCGCAACCTGGCCCACAATGAACTAGAACCAGGGTCTTGCGCTCCATCCAAACCTGAACAAAGTACAAGTCCAAACATGTGAATATAGGAGTCGAGGTCGAACATGCTTGAACATCGTCTGATTACCAGCCAATGATGAAAGCTGTTAACAGACACGAGAGGGGCCACCAATGATGACGATGGTCCTCAAGGTACTATAGGTACAATCCACGACGTGCGAATGAATGAGCCGGTGTCGAACACCCGTAGAGTCATCCAATCGGAGGCCAATGATGAAAACCTCGCGTCGAACATGAAGAACTTGCCATTGAGGCATGCAGGCTCCAAGGTACCTGAAGGGAGTCTCTAGGTCACTCCTGGATAATGAGCTGAAGTCGACAGGAAGTGATCTTTATCGAAGGTGGACCATAATGTTTCCCACATTATCGACATGAGACGGGAAGAGACAATATGTTTTGTGTGAAATATCAGAGGGAGGTTATACTTGCAGAGGCCAACTTCTCCTGAACATATCGGCGGCACAATGACGGATTTTGGCAGTATTTTGGGGGTCAAATGATTAGAGGTTGTGATGAAAGGGCAATGAGAAGATGAACGGCCAAATAGGATAACCCAAACCCATGGAGGCAAGAGTGAAATGAGATGAGATGTCCCCACCCAGACACGAATCCAAACAGTGCCATGTTCAAGAGCGACATACTGCCGATGACGACGATTACGGTTCCTTTATTTCCCTTACCATTTCTGGCGAGTACCCCGATTATTTTTGGATGACAAGCTTAACGGGGATAGCATATGCTTGAAGTGCGTCATTTCATTGGAGCCCGATGTCATTAAGTTTTAACGAGTCTGACAAAGGAAGAACTCGGCGTCTTTTCATGTTTAGAGAGTTTGAAAAGACAACTGAAAAGAAAAGTCCAGGGGGGTTCTTTTTCGTAAAGTTGTGTCTCTCGAGCCCGAAAAAGTATAAAACGATGCTCGAAAGAACCGCCCGGTCATTACGACTGAGGAGTACTTTTCGTAAGTAGACTTTGACCCAAAAAAGTAAAAAAGCGGTCAGAAGCACGTCGTTTTAGAACCAATAACGAGTGCGAAACGACAAACACCCAACAATCTTTGTTGGTTTAAATAGTCGAAAAAGAGCTTTAAAAGCGACCGCCTCTCATTCCTTTTGACGAGTTGAGAAGAGGCTCGGCAATCTTTTCTTTTTTTGTGTCGGAAAAGAGCATAACGACGACATTTTTTGGGACCAAAAGTCCACCGCGATTCCGCCGATTCCGAGGACCTGCACAGGGAAAACACCCACGTAAACCCGTTCGATATGTCGAAAAACATAATAAAATATGCATCAAGGCATAATATAGTGACATCAGAATTAAATTCATGGAAAACTATGGCAAAAAACCCACATTCATAAAAACTATAGTCAAATTAGGAATTTTTTACCATAAATAGGGAGATGTAAAAATCATTTTTACCATTTTACCATTTGAGCTTTGGAGAATGTTGGAGAACTACAAAGTTGACGGAGCGAATTCCTCATCATCCGGACATCGATCTTCTGACAGCTGAGTCCAGGTAGGTCCCTCTTGCCTTACGCTTAATTTTGGTTCGATTTTCAAGCAATTTCACCGTGGGATTTGGCCATTTGGCCAAATTTTTTGAGCGTTGGTGCGCTCTCGGTCAGCGCGGATTCACCCATCGGGTCCGCGCTGACCAATTTTCCCAACACACACCACTTTCCGGGTCAGCGGGGAAAACCTGTGTCTGTCCGCGCTGACCCAGAGAAAAATACACAGGCCGCCATTTCCAGCGCGGCTGTTTTAGAAACAGTCGCGCTGGCACCGTGAAGATTGATTTTTTAAAATTAAATGGACAATTTTCAAATGCAGGCAACCTAATGTTTTTTGGGTGATCTTGCAGGACATAATGGCCTTTGTATGGCAGGAGAGAGACCATGATAATGCAGATATATCCGCTTTTGCTGATGCCGGATGTCGAGATGCAATGCGGGCCTGCGGTTTACTTAAGCTCTTCCTTACTCTGCGCTTGAGGGCTCAGCTAGACCTGCTAGAGGTTCTGATCAGAGCATGGAACCCAGTGAATGGGAAATTTACTATTCGAGGCCAAGACATAGAGTTCGACTCTTCGGATATTTACTTTTTGACAAGATTGTCTCGCCGAGGCATGATGCCCATCCTGGAGGGGCAGCGTCCTAGCGGTGAGACGCTTGATCAGCTGATGGCCTGTGTATGCCCACAGGCGGCCAAAACACAAAGCGGGAAAGTAAGCATCCCGTCAGTGGGTGCTGGACCACACGGCGACATAGTCCTCCGCACTATACTCTTTTTAGTGACGCGGGCAGCAAGTAGTCTGGCAAACCACGAGGCCTCAAAGGCCAACCTGTTACTGGCTCTCGAGTGCTTACAACCCACGATATTCAACTGGGCGGCGGCTGTAACCAACAGCATGAAGAGGCAACTAAGTAGCTGCCAACGTGGAGAGTCGAAGCAGTTCGGCTACGGATCGCTCCTTCTTCCACTCATGTTTGAGTGGGTGCTGGCCCTTCGGCTGCAGACTATGGTAGTAGACCCGCCGAACAATGTACGAGAGATGAGGGCCACCAAGTGGGCCCGGGTCATGCCACGTGGAGGTGGTGGTCGCTCAGTGTCGTGGGGTGTCTATTTCCGAGAGTGGCTAGAGTGCTAGGTTATCTTCGTCGAGGACTGGCCGTACACCGGTATTGACTTCCGTGGTGATCCTGACATGACGCTGCCTGCGGGAGAGTAGTGGGATAATGGAGGTAAACACTTGATCTATTTGATTTTCATTTTTGTGATGTTTTTGAATTTTTTCATGTACACGTCCTAATAAATACTTTTGTTGTGCAGATGTGGGACCCGTGATACCCCTTGGCCTGGCTCCAGAGGCACGTAGGGAGGAGCAAGGTGTTGCCGTCCTGGCCTTGGCTCCTGCAGGAGGCGACCAGATAGAGACGGTGGTGCACAATCTTGAGGGCTTACTGGCAGGAATCCCAGACTATCAGGGGATTGAGGAGGTCCCGCTAGCTACACAGATCCATACAGTGGGTGTAGAACCCAGGATGCACCGCCTTTTGAGGCGGGTGGCTCGAGCGGTGGCATGCTACAGAGAGCATAACCCACCACAATAGATGCCTAGGTTTTATTTTCCATTGCTGTTTTGAGAGACATACGTCTCAGATGTACTGAGGACGTCAGATTTATTGAGACATGTACACTTATTTTTGAGTGCCTTAGTGCGCCACACGCTATATATATATATATATATATATATATATAATATATATATATATACATGGTGTTTTTATTGTATCTTATGCTTCTTATGTTTGTTGATTTACATATTTCGCAAATGTCTGTCTAATACATAGTTAGCCAATGCATCAGTTACAGCATTAAGTCTTCTTGGAATGTGATGATAAGTAATATAATCAAAATCTCCTTCCAGTAACTTAACACGTAAATACAGCCTTAATATGCGGTGATCTCTGATGGAATATTGTCCATTGAGTTGGTGGACTACAAGCTGTGAATCTAAATTTACAACCAATGAGCAGATTCCGAGGTTAATTGCCTCGGCTAATAATTCAATTACAACACTATATTCAGCTAAATTGTTTGTTGTGCAACCTAGACACACACCTTGAATATCTACTAACTCACCATGAGGATCGTAGATCACCCATGCCGCAGATGACAGATTGCGAGTACTGTAGGAAGCACCATCAACGAAACCAACGTAAGGTGATCCAGACATCTGTTCAGAAGCAAAAGACACAATAAGCAGCGACCACGCCGACACACTAAGACAAGAATCAAATAAACACGCACACACACACAACACACTGTAAAAAAGCATATGCATGTAAAAATTAAATGAGAGAGTGCCTGGACTCGGGAGTAATATTTCTTAAGATATAGCCCATTGCGGGGCCTGTCCAGGGGATTGCCTTCATAATCGATTAGCTCGTAGGCACCTTTTTGTAGAACTCTTTTTACAATGTAGGGCCCATGCCACATTGGCTCGAGTTTTCTTTCTCCTAGCTTATCACTATCCTGATCGTAGAGCAGTACCAAGTCACCTTCGACGAAAGAGCGGGGATTAACCGAGTTATCGAAGTGAGTTTTCACTCGCTTCTTTTGAGCTTCGATAGCGAGGGAGGATAGACGACGTGTCTCATCTAGTCGTTCCAAGTAAAGAAGCTGCTCTTCTGCAGGAGTAGTCTCGGGAAGTAACTCAACGACTAATTTGAGTGAAGGAATCTCACACTCAATGGGAAGGGTTGCCTCCAGCCCATATACTAGTTGAAAAGGGGTGAAGCCTGTGACATCCTTCACGGAGGTTCGGTAGGCCCACAATGCGGAAAACAAACATCAAATGCCAATTAGACTTGTGCATGCCAACGGTTCTCTAAAGCATCATGACCAAGACTTTGTTCATGGCTTCAACCTGACCGTTCGCCTGGGGATATTATGGAGAGGAACTATCATGCCTAAGTCCAAGTTGGGTCGTCAACTCGACCATCATATGATTACAGAAATGTTTTCCGTGATCATTGACAATGGCTTGTGGAACTCCAAACCGAGAGATAACATGGTTGAAAAGAAACTGCGCCGCCGTATGACCATCTTCCGACAATGTGGGCATCGCCTCGGCCAATTTTGTAAAGTAATCGACAACAACGATGATGTAACCATGTCCCCCGGCCAAGCGAGGGTTACATGTCACATAATCGATGCCCCACCTAGCAAAGGGGCCAACGGTCACTACGAGGTGCAGAGGGGCAGCAGGGGCACGCATCTTCCGCTGGTATATCTGGCATTCGTGACATGAATGGATGGCAAGAATGCAGTCCTTGAAGATGGAAGGCCAAAAGTAGCCAGCACGAAGGATCTTTTGTGCGGTAGCATATCCAGACATGTGACTACCACAAGCACCGAAGTGGCAATCATTTAGAACTCTTTCAGCTTCTTCGAAGGTGAGACATCGACAAAGAACCGAATCAACCCCAAGGCAGTATAGGGTGTCCCCAACTATGCGATATGGCTAAGCTTGGTGACGAATCCATCGATGAGCATCTTTCAAAGTCTCGGGGCGGAAGGAGGACGTCTGCAAATAGATAATTATGTCCCCATACGATGGATCGAGGGTACTGATCAGGAAAAGAGTTTCATCTGGAATCGATTCCTCTATCTGCGAGAAAGTAGCGGTGGATGGCAAGGACCATAGTAGTTCAGCAAAAACAAGTTATTTCTTGGACTTCGCTACAGTAAATTCCAAGTCGAACTCTTGGAGGATCACGATCCACTTTGAGTACTTTCCCCCCAGCAATTGTCGTGAAAGAATGTAGGTCATGGGGTTACAATCTGAAATCACCATAGTAGTACGCAACAGAATGTAGTGGCGAAATCGTTGGACGGCGCAAATCGCGGCGAGGGCCAACTTCTCGACATATGCGTATCGAGTCTTCGTGTCTAATAAGTTGCGACTAAGATAATAAATGACATGCTCGATGCCATCATCGTCGTCCTGAACCAAAACCATGCCGATAGTGGCATCGGCAGCGGCCAAATAGAGCGTATAGTCACGATGGTAATTTGGAGGCTGCAACAAAGGGGTGGAAACGAGGAGAGTTTTGAGATGAGAAAACGACTCGTTGGCTATGGCATCCGATCGGAATGGGGTGTCACACTTCAGTAACCGGGTAAAACCCTTTGCCACTTCGGCATAGTTTGGTATGAACTGTCTTAAAAAAATAGCTTTTCCCTGCAAACTCTGTAATTGCCGCAAAGTGGCAGGGGGAGGGAGATTCACAATCGCCTCAACTTTAAGGGGATCCAGATGGATGCCCTCTCGAGAGACGATAAACCCGAGTAGTCGACTTGATTCCATGCAGAAGACACATTTGTGTGGATTTAAGCGAATATTATAGTGTCTGCAACGAAGAAATATTTCATGAAGGTGCGATGGATGGTCCGCGTGCTTAGCTGAATGAGCGGGGAGATCATCCAGATAAGGTTGTACGTTGTGTCTGATATCGTGGAAAGCATACGACATCGCACGCTGAAAAGTAGCACCGACATTTTTGAGGCCGGAGGGGAGCTTTTTATAAGAAAAGGTGCCCCAGGGACAGATGAAGGCCGTCTTATGTTGATCTGCCGAAGCAATGTTGATCTGGTTGTAACTAGAAAAGCCGTCCATGAAAGAATATATCTCGCTACCCGCACTCTCGTCAATGAGTTGATTAATAAATGGAGTGGGGTAGTTGTCCTTTGGGCAAGCTCTGTTGATGTCACGGTAGTCAACGCAGACACGAATGGTGCCCTATTTTTTGTCGACAGGGATGATATTTGAGACCCATTCTGTCAGTGGGATGGGATAGATAAATCCCGCCTCAAGAAGCTTTTCAACCTCTGCTTTGATGGCTGCCGCCTTACGGGGGTGCACGGGACGCAAACGCTGGTGAACAGGTTTGGCCCTAGGATACGTTGGTATCTCGTGCACGACTATTGATGGATCAATACCAGGCATTTCTTCATAGGACCATGCAAAGACATCGCGAAATTCGCGAAAAAGAGCGATATAAACCTGAATCTCCTTAGGAGTGCAGGTCACTCCTATGTAAATATTCTCGACAATCCCTGCCTTGACAGAGATGTCAATTGGTTGAGTCTACGTGATGTTCCCTAAATTCCCTTCGGACGATGTGTGATAAATCTTAATGGGCGTCTGAAGGGGTTGAGAAGGGAGACATGGAGAAAACCGCTCAAGACAAAGTAGAGTTTCCTGAAAGGTAGGGAGAAAGGAAGAATGGTGGTGAAGAGGAAACCACGGACGTTCGTCCAGAGACATGGTCTCTATAATAGCCTCATCAGAAGGAAATGTTTCCTTCGATGGATCCGAGGAGGTGTATTCTCCTAACCAAGGGGGAAAATCTTCTGAGTCAAGAGCCCCACTCGAGACAGTGGGTTCATCATGAGAAGCCGATGCAGCGACAATTTCAATGGAGTTGAGCTCGGCTGGGCTCAACGGCGTCTCCTCGCCCCAAGGTTCTATCTGGTCGATGGAAGGGAGAATCCAAGGATCAGAACGAACTGAGATCATAGAGATTGAGGCGAAGTTGGGAGGTGGGAGGGAAAAGACACCCATAAGGGCGGGTTCTTTAAAGAGCCCGGCTCCCACATTTTCATACGAAACTGAGGTATGCTCAACGAAGGGTACGTTTCCCTCAGAAGAGGAAGCGAAAAACGAGAGTTGATCAACCGTGACAATTTTCCCTTGATGGGGGAAATGAATGACACGGAAGAGAGACGAAGCCACAGCACGCATAGCGTACGTCCAGCTCCGACCCAGAAGCAGGTTATAGGTAAGACTTGTGTCTACAACCTCAACTTCAACTTCTACTGTCTTCCCTTCTAAGGTAATCGGTATCCGTTGAAGGATACTATACGGTCGAGACTCTCTCCCGTTGAATGCTTCCAAGGTCGTTGGGGACTGACTCAATGTCAGAGACCCGATGGCTTTCCAACATGCAATGGACATAATGCAGGTTGAGGCGCCCTCATCAATGACTGTACGATGGATCGTTTTAGAATTGATGACGACTTGTATGAGGAAAGCTATCTGATGAGGCAATCACGAAACATGACTCTCGAGGTCGAAAGTGATTAAATCCGAGTCCGCTGGGTCTATGCCACCGATGGCTGATAGTAGCGACTTCCTCTGGGGGGGGCAGCTCTGAAGGACCTCCAATGTGGATATGGCAGACGGAGCCTGTGCTAAGTCCTCCACGATGCTATAGTGCTGGGCAGCATGAGCATTTGGGTTATAGGAAGACCTCCTGAGTACCCCTTTGGGAGGGGGTCGGATTGTCGTCTCGACACTCGGTCTCTCAATATGGAGAGGACCAGAGCTGGATGGAGGAGCGCTTGAGGGAACCTCTGGATCCTTCCCGGCGGACGACGGATAATCCTTAGCTCAAGTTGATACATGAATAAGAATAGTTCTAGCCATGAAGACCTGGGAACCAAAGGGAGAGGATGAAGAAGGATCAGCTACCAAATGGGTTTGCTGAGAGGGAAAGGGTTCTTTTAGAACAGCAGGGATCCCTTGAGCACCTTTCAACAACCGACTAACTTCGGACCGCATAGGGCAGTCCTTATTATAGTGGTCTTCCTCACAAATGAGGCAAGGATACTTAGGCTTACGCTTAGCTCCTTCCTCGGCAGGAGGTTTAGATGATTCCTGCTTGGGTTGATCGGACTTATTTTTCCCTTTCCCCTTTTCCTTTTTCTTGCCTTTCGAGGCCTTGCCTGTCGTAGAAGACTAAACGGCAATGACCTCGGAGGTGTTACCAGAAATTACAATGCCCTGGGAAGGGTTTTCGTTGGATGAACTTGACTTCTGCTTCCCAGAATTGGATGACTTTTTAGAGGCCTGGCTTACAGAGCCAATGACTCCACCGACAGATGGCTTGGGCGGAGCCTTGGATGTGCCGGGCCTAGGGGCATCTGGAAAATAATCATACAAAGTACCAAACTGGGAGTAAACCAAGTCTAGGTACTGAGCGCGCGCGATCGCTTGCTCTTCAGTTACGCATTCCCCCATAGCAATGTCCCATGCAATCTTGGGGACAAAGGAGGTAGTAAACCAGTCGGTGAGGAGGAAATTAGGTATCCAAAACTTGATTAACCTACGACGCCTTCTCCATTCATGAATGTGATCGGAGATATGCGTAGCAGTGTCCTGCTTAAGAGACGTAAGGAGATGAGTCCCCGTCTCATACCAAATGGGTAACTGAAAGTGATTCAAAAATGCCATAGACAGTGAATTGAAATCATGGAATGATGCAGGTGACAATTGGATATACCATTTAGCTGCCGAACCAGTGAGGGTCCTCTGAAAGAGGCGAACTCGGATCGAGTCATCGAGCCATGAATTCGACGAACACCATAAGTGATACGTCATTACATGAGCCTGAGGGTCCTCTTCGACCTTTCCATCAAATTTGGGACAATCACTAGGAATTTTAGTTGGAACTGGTGGCCATTGTGGATCGTGTAGAATGGGATCATTCGTTAACTTGGACACGTAGGGCAGTTCCAATGTGGCTAAAAATGGTAGCTGTGGATTAAACGACATTTGTGGCGGATACGAGGTAGAACCAGAATTCCATCCAGTTCCTGGTTGCCCCAATTGTCCGTGTCCCGATGGGCTAGGGCTGTAAGGGCCTTGTCCAGAAGGATTTTGTCCATAAGGGTTATTCCCGGAACCGGGTTGCTGATTTTGCCCCCCAGCACCCCATTCGTTACCATATTGGCCAGTAGGTTGTTGATAATTCGGTTGAGGATTACCCTGTGGCTGTTGGTAATTCTGATAAGGGATATACGGATTTTGCCCCTAGGGTTGCTGGTATCCGTACTGAGCCTGTGAACCAAGCGGCATTTGATGGGATTGATACCCACCTGAATGTTGGGGTTGGGATTGGTACCCACCCGAATAAGGAGGCTGGGCCTGATACCTGCCAGAATAGGGAGGCTGGGATTGATACCCGCGAGAATACGGAGGCTAGGATTGATACCCGCCTGAGTATGCAGGTTGGGATTGATACCCGCCCAAGTAAGGAGGTTGGGATTGGTACCCACCTAAATACGGAGGTTGGGATTGATACCCACCTTGATATGGATGCTGGGATTGATACCCACCTAATAGAGGAGGTCGGGATTGGTACCCACCCGCATGCTGAGCCGTCTGGCCAGAAGGTTGTCCTGGTCGGATTTGGGACGGCCTTGTTTGCCCAAAAGGTCGAGCTTGCTGGGTGAGGGGCTGCCCTTGCACAACCGAGGTTTGTCCCTGTTGACCAGAGGGTTGCTGGGCGGTAGGTTGGCCTTGCTGCATGTAAGGCTAGCCCCCTTGCCCAGAAGGGTTACCTTGCTGGTTTACGGGTCGACCTTGTTGCCCGTAGGGTTGTCCCTAGTTCCCGTAAGGTTGCCTTGTTGGGTACCTGGTTGACCTTGTTGGGCATTGGGTTGTCCCGGGTTTCCTAAAGGTTGCCCCAGATATGTAAACGCCGGACCACTAGAGACCAAAGGTTGTCCCTGATTGGGTTGTCCTTGTGGGCCTCCCTGCTGACTTGGGTAATTTTGACCAGCATACTGCTGCCCATAATTAGGCTGCACGTAAGGCTGTTGACCCTGGTAAGGTGGTCCTTGCTGTCCTTGTCCCGGATGGTACTGGCCGCCACCATACCCGGTGGTGCCCCAATCCACGTTCAATGTAACAAAAATCTCATCATAAGGAATTTGAGGCAAGGAGGTGTACAAATAATGATTTTCAGCATCATAGTACGGGCCTTGGCCATCTGGGTTCTGGACATTACGCAAGTATTCAAAATATACCTCCTCTTCCGTCATATACTCGGAAGTAGGAGGAGCACCACTTGCGGGGTGCACAACTCTAGAAGAACAGGACGGTTCACCACTCTGCGTTGGACCTCGAGATGGGCCAGTGGTAGAAGTGACCGCAGATGAAGTTGTGACCCTACTAACAACTGGAGTTGACGTCGCGACACAAACGGTCGGGTTGGTAGGGACTTCTGTAACAGCAGAATGAGGGACTTGGGAAGTAAACGGTCCTGTGGTAGGGACGATGTTTCGACCCCAAACGGAAGAGGAAGCTGCCGAGTTCATAGCATCCCGCAATGACCTGTAACGCCCCGGCATCGTGACACCCGAAGACGTAACGGTGTAGGGCGTAGAGATGATGGGGGATGTTTCCAGAATGGGAGTATCTATACTCGACATAACGAACGGGCCACTAGACACTGGAGAAGCGTTGCCCATATCGGATGAAGCCATCGGAGATGGAGCACCGACAGGAGTGGCAGGATAATCCTCGTCAGAGGGCTCCCAAATAGGGTTGTAAAAGAACTCGTAGAAATCGTCCTCTGGAGCTTGAGAATTCAACGGCTGGATGCTCGGAACAATGGGAAGAGCGTCACAGACCGGAGTTTCAGGGGCAACAGAAGATGGGGATCCTTCTTCACTTGGGATCAAGGACGGAGTTGATGGATCCGCTAGGATGACCAAACAAAGACCCTAAACAAGCTAACGATAAAATCTACTCAGAACTAAATGCACACAAGATCTAACTGAGTAATGTTATCGTGGCCAAATGAATTTTAAGACATAGGAACTGAACTGGACCTTTTCATGTTTCGAGAGTCAAGAAAAGGACGAAAAGATGACTCTATCTACTTCGAATGTTTAATGAGCACGAAGTGACAAGACGCTCACTTACA